>CAUYON010055479.1:0-24869 GCA_963573935.1 Arctocebus calabarensis
CCTGCTTTTTTCTGTTTTCCATTTGCCTGGAATATAGATGACCAGCCCTTCACCTTGAGTCTAAATTTTTCTTTTAAGGTAAGATGTGATTCTTGTATGCAGCAGATATCTGGCCTGAGTTTTTATATCCATTCAGCCAACCTATGCCTCTTTAGAGGACAGATTAAACCATTCACATTAATTGAAACCAATGATAAATCTTGAGAAGATCTAGTGGACATTTTTAGTCCTTTTGTCACTGTGTGAGTTGGACTTTGATAAAAAGTTTCTGGATGAGTTTACTTTTGCATAGGGGGATTACACTGGTTGTTATGGAGAATAGGTCTGAGAATATCCTGGAGAACTGGTTTAGTTATGGCAAATTTCTTCAACATGTGGATGTCATTAAAGTATTTAATTTCTCCATCACAAATGAAGCTGAGTTTAGCTGGATACAAGATCCTGGGTTGAAAGTTATTTTGTTTTAGGAGATTAAAAACCGATGATCATTCTCTTCTCGCTTGAAAAGTTTGATCAGAGAGATCTGCAGTTATTCTAATATTCTTCCCCTTGTAGGTTATTGATTTCTTACATCTGGTTGCTTTCAAAATTTTCTCCTTCATATTTACTTTAGTGAACTTAATTATGATGTGCTTGGGGAATAGCTTATTCGGGTTGAGTCATGCTGGGGTTCTGAAACTGTCTGCTTATCTGAATTTCAGAATCTCTTGATGTGTCTGGAAAGTTCTCTTTCATAATCTCATGAATAAGGGATTCTGTGTCTTGTGAAGCTGCTTCATCACTTTCAGGGATCCCTATGAGGCGAATATTGGTTTTCTTTGAGTTATCCAAGAGCTCTCTGAGAGACTGATCTGTTTTTGCCTTCCATTTCTCTTGTTCTTTGGAGGTTTGAGAGCGTTCGAAAGCTTTGTCGTCCATGTCAGAAATCCTTTCTTTTGCTTGCTCCATTCTGTTACTGAGGGATTCTACTGAATTTCTCAGATCTTTAAGGGCTGCAACTTCTTGTCTCAATGTGTCAAAATCTTTGGTCATTTTGTCTTTGAATTCATTGAATTCTTGAGACATTTTTTCGGTCATCTTTTGAATTACTGCTTGAAATTCTAATTCCATCTTTTCCTCCATTCCACTGATCTTATTTGCAATCCAGATTCTGAATTTGATTTCAGACATCTCAGTCATTTGCCTATGCAGGAGATCTTGTGCTGTGTCTGCCTTGTTGTTACTTGGAGGGGTTGGTCTACTCTGATTATTCGTTTTGCCAGAGTTTTTCCATTGATTCTGCCCACTGGTTGTTTTTCACCTTTGCATCTGGCCCTTCAAGTGGTGGGCGCAGGGCTGTGTCCTTGTCCGCAAAGTTTTTGACCGGCAGTGGGCCTGCAGAGAGTCCTGGCAGTCGCTGGTGGGGTCCCTGGAAGAAGGCTGGCCTGTGGATGCCCTGTGGGTTCCACTCAGAGGCTTGCACTGTTGTCTGGAGTGACCCTGGCCTGGGGCCTGGTGGTCACTGGCGGAGTCCCTGGTAGAAAGCAGACCTACAGAAGCCCGGCAAGTGTGGGATCCAGGGCCAGGAGGTCTCTGGGGGAGTTCCTGGCTAGGGGCAGGCCTGCAGAGGCCTTGAAGTCACCAGCGGAGTCCCTGGCAGAAGGCTGGCCTGCAGAGGCCCTGTGGGTGCCAGGTGGAGGCCTGCGTGGTCGCCGGTACTGTCCCTGACCAGGGGCAAACCTGCAGGTGCCAGGCAGAGGCCCGCACAATTGCTGGAGGAGTTTCTGGCCGGGGGCCAACCTGCGGAGGCCTAGCAGTTGCTGGCAGAGTCTGTAGCAGATGGCGGACCTGCAGAAGTCCACCAAGCATGGGGCGCAGGGCCAGGTGGTCACCAGGGGAGTTCCTTGCCTGGGGCGGGACTGCAGAGGCCTGGCAGTTGCAGTCGAAGTTACTGGCAGAAGCCAGTTAGCTGCAGAAGCCCTGCAAGCTCAGGCATGGGGCTGCACGGTCACCAGGGGATTTTCTTGCCAGGGGTGGATCTGCAGGAGCCCTGCATGTGCCAGGCAGAGGCCTGCATGCTTGCTGGGGGAGTTCCTGGCTGGGGGAAGACCTGCCAAGGCCTGGCGGTCCCCGGCAGAGTCTCTAGCAGATGGCAGACCTGTGGAAGCCCAGCAAGCACGGGCGTAGGGCTAGGCAGTTTCTGGGAGTGTTTCTGGCCATGGGTCGCCCTGCAGAGGCCTGGCGGTTGCAGGCAGAGTTCCTGGCAGAAGGCAGGCCTCCAGAAGCCCTGCAAGCTCGGGCACAGAGCCGCATGGTTGCGGAGCCGCGTGGTCGCCAGGGGATTTAGTGGTCAGGGTCCGGCCTGCAGGGGCCCTGTGGGTGCCAGGCAGAGGCCCGCACAGTCGCTGGGGGAGGAGTTCCTGGTTGGGGGCAGACCTGCGGAGGCCTGGCGGTCACTGTCAGAGTTTCTAGTAGACGGCAGGCCTGTGGAATCTCGGCAAGCTCAGGGCGCAGGGCCAGGCACTTGCCTGTGGCTTCCCTGGCTGGAGGGGAGGTAGGCTTGCCATGGTGCCCCCCCACCCCATAGTCTTTTCCTGGTGGGGCGCTTGTTCCGGCAGGTGGGGGTGGGGGCGCTGGTCAGGGACCTCCTCCCTCAGTCTCAGTGGGAGTTAGGCTTTTGGTTTGTCAGGTAAGGGGGGAAGGGTGTACAGTAAGTTGAGAATGGTGGGGCAAACTTTAGTTCAGTTTTTCTGCCTAGCGATAGAGGTTTCAGAGTCACACCGGGGTTCTTAGGGGAAGCACACCTCACTTCCCACAGCACTCTTCCATGGGGTGAGACAAAAGTTCCACAGTTCACTGAGTTCACTGCTTGTCTGTAGAAAACTTGCAGGAGCAAAAGAGGAGAGTAAAAAGAAAAGAAACAGAAAAGCAAGAAACTCAGAGCTTTCTTGGGGGAAGGGACGGGCACTCTTCCTTTCAGATGAATTTTGTACCTGAAGTGTGCTTTCTTGGGGTTGCAGCCAGTCTCAGCAGAGGTGATCCACAGAAATCACTTCTGTCTCTCGGCTGGGCTCCCAGTATTCAGCTTAATTATGCAGTTTCTGGAGGTTATCTTCCCTTTTGGACAGGAGTCTTTTTTGGAAGCTGTTTCCAGTCAGCCATCTTGCTCCGCCCCCAATTTAGCTTTTATAATGCTAGTGATTTTCAACCTTCTTCATGTGGTAATTAACCTTTCGTGTTTCTTCTTTACTTTATTGTTTACAACCTTTGTCCATTTTTGTCTTGGAGGCCTAAATGACCTTTTATATTAAAAGTTACTTACCTTACCTGGCTTGGTGCCTCACTCCTGTAAAACCAGAGACACTGGGAGGCTGAGGCAGGAGGATTAGGTGCATCATTTGAGACTAAGAGTTTGAGGCCAGCCCAGGCAACATAGAGAGATTCCATCTCTAAGAAAATAAGAAAAATTCTAGCTGTGCTTGCTGGCTTATAGCTGTGGCCCCAGCTTCTTAGGAGGCTAAGCCAGGAGGATCACTTTAGCCAAGGCTTGATGATTCAGTGAGCTATGATTGTGCCACTGCTTTCCTGCCTGGGTGACAGAGCAATACTTACTTGTCTCTTTAAAAAGGAAAAAAAAAAAACAAAAACTTGTTCCCATAACTAAAATAAATTGTATTTTTATTTAATGAATTTTACATTTTACCAGGGATGAAATCCCAGTTAACATTTTAATTTCCTAAGAAAATTAGACAGAAGATTTATAAGATGATTATCTTTTCAGAGAAAAAACACCTTTGCTCTCCTTCATTCTTTTTTTTTTTGTAGAGACAGAGTTTCACTTTATCACTCTTGGTAGAGTGCCATGGTGTCACACAGCTCACAGCAACCTCCAACTCCTGGGCTTAGGTGAGTATCTTGCCTCAGCCTCCCAAGTAGCTAGGACTATAGGTGCCCGCCACAATGCCTGGCTACGTTTTGTTTGTTTGTTTGTTTGTTTTTTATTATTAAATCATAGCTGTGTACGTTAATGCATTCATGAGGTACAATGTGCTGGTTTTATGTACAATCTGAAATATTTTCATCAAACTGTTAACATAGCCTTCATGGCATTTTCTTAGTTATTGTCCGGCTATTTTCTTGTTGCAGTTTGGCCAGGGCTGGGTTTGAACCCGCTACCCTTGGTATATGGGGCCGGTGCCCTACCCACTTTGTCACAAGCACTGCCCATCCCTCATTCTTACTATCAGGAAATTCTTACCTATTATTTACTAGTCCCTGAGCTTGCATTTCCATAAGGAAAACATATGAGGAAATTAAAAAAAAAAATCTATCTTTCTATCACATAAAATATCATTTCTGCATCTTTGTAAAATTAAATAAAAATGTATTCATTATTTAAAAAACTAATCTAGGCTCAGTGCCCATAGCTCAGTGTTACGGCCGGCCATATACACAAGGACTGGCAGGTTCAAACCCAGCCTGGGTCAGCTAAACAATAGTGACAACTACAACCAAAAAATAGCCAGGCGTTGTGGGTGGCACCTGTAGTCCCAGCTACTTGTGGGGCTGAGGCTGGAGAATTACTTGAGCCTAAGAGTTTCAGGTTGCTGTGAGCTGTGAAGCCATGAGGGCATCAAAGTAACACTCTGTCTCAACCCCAAAATACCTCCCCAAAATGAAATCAACTTAAAATGCCACACAGAGAATATCACATAATTAATTAACAAACTCAATTTATTTTAAGGAAATAAACAAAATTTAATTTTTTTTAAAGATAAAGACCAGTGTGATCACACAAGATATAAAAAGAATACTTTATTTTTAAGAATGATACACCATAGATTTGCTTTATGGAGTGATCCAAAAGCTTATTTGATTTTTAAAAGTAAAAAAAAGAAACAAAAAACAAGTTTAAGAAACTAAAGATTCACACGTTCCCATTTTGAGACTCAGCATTTGCCACGTCTTAGTAACACAGCACAATTTAGAAATGTTGCCATCTAGTGTTCACCTTTAGAATTAGTGTAATCTGTACGGAATATTGTATTTCAAAATGTAGATAGGCTCTTGACTCTTTAAAATTAGAACCAGAGATCAAAAGATAATTTCTTTAGTAACTGAGCAGTTTAAAAATTAAAGGAAGAAAGGTAGATGTGACTAAAGATGTATATGTATATGTGTGAGGAGAGCAACGAATGAGAACAGGCAATGGAAAGAGAAAAAGGCAAATACCAAGCATCCTCCAAGAACGTGAGAATAAAGAACATGAGAAGGTCGGAGGTCAAATATCTAAAGTGGTAGAAAAGTAGTGCAAATGTCCACTGAAATGCATCAGATGGGAAATTAAAAAGCGTTAAATATACAGGATGTTTACAACTTTCAAAGAATTTAGGGGTTTTTTTGTTTTTTTTTAGAGAAAGAGTCTCACTTTTGACCCTTGGTAGAGTGCCACGGCGTCACAGCTCACAGCAACCTCCAACTCCCGGGCTAGGTGATTCTCTTGCCTCAGTCTCCAGAGTAGCTGGACTATAGGCGCCTGCCACAACGCCTGGCTATTTTTTTGTTACAGTTTGGCCAGGCTGGGTTTGAACCCTCCACCCTTGATATAGGGGGCCGGCGCCCTACTCACTGAGCCACAGGTGCCGCCCAAGAATTTAATTTGTTAATGTAGGGAATAATAACTACCATTTGTTGAGCAGTTTCTGTGTGTCAAGTATTCTAAAGGCTTTGCATGTAATACTTGCTTGACTTCTATAATTATTTTTTAGTTAATTCTATTTTACTGGAAATGGAATTAAAGGAGGTAAGGAAATTGAGCTACAGAAAGATTACAAAGCTGGTTGGTGGGAAAACTATTTATCTAAATCAGTGGTTCTCAACCTTCCTAATTCTGTGGCCCTTTCATACAGTTCCTGTAGGTGGCGACCCACAGGTTGAGAACCGCTGATCTAAATGAAGAGGCTGGCTCTGGTGTCCATATTCTGAATCTGGGAGTGCTATATTTACTCCTACAGTAAATACAGAATTTAGGCTGGGGTTACCATATAACATTAGAAAGTAAAGGCTAGGCACTGTGGCTCATGCCTGTAATACTAGCATTTTGAGAGGCCAAGGTGGGAGGATTGCTTGAGCTCAGGATTTCACGACCAGCCTAGTAATATAGTGAGAGCACATTTCTACAAAATATAAAAAAAAGTTAGCTGGCCACAGTGGTGCAAGCTCATAGTCCGAGCCACTCAGGAGGCTGAGGTGGGAAGATCTCTTAAGCCCAGGTGTTCAAGGTTGTAGTAAGCAGGTGACAAAAGGTAGACTCTGTCTCGAAAACAAAACTAAATAAATGCATACATACATAAATAAAAGCTTAGTCTATTATCCAATAATTTTGACCAAATTTTATTATCTTTATTGTTGGGTTCTGGTGTCTTTCCTGGTAAACTCATCTACCAAATTGTTCAGTTTTCTCTTTTACATCCATGATATACTCTGGGTAATCTTCAGCACATACGTTTGTCTTTTATATATGAACACAAGTATTGCAGTGCTCTGCTTTTGTGAAGTAGGTACACTAACTTTTTTAATGGTAATGGCAAATTTCTTCTCTTTGATTCTTGGTTCTCTCTATGATCTCTGGCACAGTCATGGTCATTCCTTGTGGGCTGAGCTGTGTCTCCTCCACATGTATGTGCAGCAGTCCTGACCCTCCAAAACTTCCGAATGTGACTCTGTTTGGTGACAAGGTCTTTAATTGGGTAAGTAAGTTAAAATGAGGTCATTAGGGTAGACCCTAATCCAATATGATTAGTTTCCTTATAAGAAGAGTAAAATTGGGCACAGATAGTTACAGAGGAAAGACCACATGAAGACACAGTGAAAACTGGGCCATCCACTGATCAAGGAGAGAAGCCCAAACCAATCCTGAAAAAAGCCTTGATCTCAGACCTCTAGCCTTCAGAACTGGAAGAAAAATAAATTTCTGTTTAAGCCACCTAGTCTGTGGACATTTGCAAAGTCAGCCCTAGTGATCTATTATAGTCACTGCATCAATCAGGGTCTTGGTTTATCAATTTAAAAAAACACTCTTGGCTCGGTGCCCATAGCTCAGTGATTAGGGTGCTGGTCATATACAGCGGGGCTGACAGGTTTGAGCCTGACCTGGCTGCTAAACAACAATGACAACTGCAGCAAAAAAAATAGCTGGGTGTTGTGGTGGGTGCCTGTAATCCCAGCTACTTGGGGGGCTGAGGCAAGAGAATCACTTAAGCCCAAGAGTTTGAAGTTACTGTGAGCTGTAAAGCCATGGCACTCTACCCAGGGTCTACTTTATCTCAAAAAATAAAAACAAAATAAAAAACACTCTTGCTGGTTTAAGCAGAAAAAAATATATTTATTAGGGAATATTAGATATCTCAGAGAATCTATGGAGGGATAAAGAGAAAAATTCCCAAACCACATAGTGAGATTGTCCCAGTAAGAGACCCATTGAAACCAGCCACGAGAGGGTGCCCCGCTCACTATGGACACGGGACACCAGGACTTCTACCATGCTGACTATGAAAGGAAACAGCTCTTCAAGTGGATTTCCTTGGACTCCTGTCTTGTCACATAGCTCATTTCTGATTTGACATCTCACATGGATGTGTGTGATTGGGGAACCTCGGTTACATGCCTGTAACATAGCTGCAAGTGAGCATGGGAATGTGAGTTTTCTGTTTCCTACCATGTAGAAGCAGATTAAAAGGTAGGAAATTGCCTACACAGGGAAAAGGTGCTCAAAGATGGTGGTTAGCTGGAGACGGCAAAGGCTAGCCACCTTAAAAATATCAGTAGTGTGATTCTTTGTCTACTAGTTCTGACAGTACGTTTCTCTGAACGCTAGGTATTATTTTCACAATCTTTAAACTTTTCTTGAATCTATTTTTATTTCCTTTGGATAAGACTCTTCCTTATCTAGAATTCAAATAACTAGGTTCTTCCAGGTCCTTGTCCACATTGATATGTTTGTAAGAAAGAAAGAAATTAAGTAGGTTAATATGAAGATGCTGTTTATCGAGTATTTATTCTTCCTTATACTGGTAAAAAGTACCTCCAACTCTCCTCAATGAATTATTCCTTCCTTCTATCTTTCCCTATCATTTCGGGGGGAATAATAAACCCCACTCTGTTACCCTTGCCCAAGTTCTGGACGACTGTGCTCAGTCTGACCAATTAGAACATTCCATATATGGCCTTTACCTCTAGACCTGTGACTAGTTCTAGAATAGATAGGTACATTGTTCTGGGCAGGCAGACAAGACTCAGTGCCTGGATATTTCCTAGCATGACAGATTTTCATCTGTCTGGCTTCCTTCTTTCTGATGTGGTTTTTAGATGAGGATGTCAGCCTGGAACTGCTGCTGGCCAAAAAGATACTTCTTGATAAAACCTTTTTGAAAGCA
Source organism: Arctocebus calabarensis (assembly GCA_963573935.1). Lineage (NCBI taxonomy): Eukaryota > Metazoa > Chordata > Mammalia > Primates > Lorisidae > Arctocebus > Arctocebus calabarensis. The sequence continues at coordinate 8,415 of CAUYON010055479.1, forward strand.
GAGCTAGCACAGAAGGAAGGAGAGCTGAGAGAGACATAGAAAATATCCTAATATCTTTTTGAGGATCTGAAACCAGCTATGCTTAAAACTTGTACTGGGCTTCTTTTTGCCAAATAAGTCACTTTCACCTTAAATGCATTTGAATTGTTTCACTCACTTGCAAGCAAAAGAGTCTTGACTGACTTGATTTTCCCTAATAATTACACTTTAACAGACATTTATAGTATCACTATATTGATGTCCAAATGGAAAAAACTTATTTCTATACAGCTACGTATGTACAACCCCTTCCATAAATGTAACCACACACAGAGTAAGGAAAAATAGAGTAAACCTAGCAAAGATTTTATACATTTTGGGTTCTCTCTTTAGATAAAATGACATTTCTAGGATTTGATAAGAGGTAAAACATACCTGAGTATGTTTTTTTTTGTAATTTTGCTTTATCCAAATTAACTCTTATGATGGTTAATTTTATATGTCAATTTGATGAGGCTAAGGGATGCCCTTTACATAGCTGGTAAAACATTATTTCTGAGTTGTCTGTGGAGATGTTTCTGGAATATATTAGCATCTGAATTGGCAGACTGAGTAAAGAACACCTTCCTCACCAATATGCGTTGGGTTTCACCCAATCCTTTGGACAACTGGGAAAGCAAAAAGTGGGGGAAAAGGCAAATTCATTCTCTCTTCCTGAGTTGCTGCACTCATCTCCTCTGGGAGCTCCTAGTTCTTTGGCCTCCAGACTCCAGGACTTACATGAGTGGCCTATCCTGGTTCTCAGACTTTCAGACACTAGAAGTTACTCCTGGTTCTCAAGCCTGTGGACTCAGACTGGGTATTTACACCACTGGCTTTGCTGATTCTCTAGCTTGCAGTGTATGCACACACTGTATTCAGTGAATTACCAAGTTAGCATTATTCAGGCAAAAACTAGAACAAAAAGGAAGGCGTTGTGAAACATTGAAGACAAACTTTCTACTCTTCAAACCAGTGTGTCATAGTACTTATGTTTATAGTTTCTCCAGGGAGTGTCTTCTAGTCAGTTTGTTATTTCTTCAGCAGAAAATTTCTTGATATATTCAGGCACAGTACCTTTAATAAATTGTTTCCTCCAAACTAAACTTAGGTTTGGTGACAGTGATCTACTTCCTGTAATATAACTGTTTCTTTTGAAGTTAGCACAATAGGATCTGACTTATGATTAGAAGTTAAGGGACAGTCAAAACCAGGCACTGCAAGCTGAAAGATGAAACAATGTAGAATACTAGGGTTGTTTGAAAGAACTCACAATTTTTGTTTTTTTTTTTTTTGAGACAGAGTCTCACTATGTCACCCTTGGTAGAGTGCTATGGCATCACAGCTCAGAGCAACCTCAAACTCTTGGACTTAAGCGATTCTCTTGCCTCAGCCTCCCAAGTAGCTGGGACTACAGGTGCCTGCCACAATGCCTGACTTTTTTGGCTGCAGTTGTCATTGTCATTTAGCAGGCCTGGGCTGGGCTTAAACACCCCAGCCTTGGTGTATGTGGCCTGCGCCCTACTCACTGAGCTATGGGCATGGAACCAGAACTCATAAATTCTTATAGGTGCCACAATAGTTGTAATTCTGTCTGAATTACAATCCTTCCATTAAATGTGTTTACACTACAGCGTTTGTCCTGGAGAGGATGTATGCTGGAGAGATCGAAAATCAAACCTGAAAAAAGTGAAGCCAACATGTTAAACACACACACACACACACACAACAAAACAAAAAAAAACCCAAGATAGTCAAACTTATGCTGACCTCCAAACATTTGGATGTAAGAAACAGGGGAAAAAATGCCTTCCTTTCTTCTAGTTTTTCCTAGAATAACATTAACTTTGTGGTTTGTTGGACATAATGTTATTTAGTGGGTATTTTCAAATTATCTTGAAATGTGTTCCTGCAATTCCATAATAAAAATTCCCTCAAATATTTAATTTCTTATTAAAGAATTCTGCCTTAGTCATTCTGTAATATGGAATATTTTCGGTGTGACTATCAGGAAGCTGTGTCCGGTGAACTTAACCAAGATGAGGCACCTTTAATGTAAGGAATGAAATTATCAGTTAGGATTTTGTGCGTTTTGTGTTGCTAGATTGCTCAGACTAGAAAAGTGTCAGTCCTAAAATGGTGAAGGTTCTCACTATTTCAGCTTTGTAATACAACATCAGGGCTTCTGAGTGACTTGTTTGAAATGGATGTGTTGATTTTTTCAGAATCTTACATTATAAAAACTCACTGCTACTGTGACCTACTCCATAGTCTGGCATCCAGGGAGAAAGGGACTTAGGGGTTATAGGAAAGCTGGATAAAAGGGAAGTGGGAAGAAGGACGAGGAGGAGGAGAGAAGTAGAACTGTGTTTAACTGGGACATTCCACCTTCTGTGGGATAAATAATGTCCAACCTTGTAAATAACAGGATGATATTCTCTGACTAAAATTAGAAACTTGTTTTTATGTTAGGAATTTATAACTTCCTAATTACTATTGAGATTTGTTGCAGCACAAAGAAGCAGATGTGCTTTTAAATTCAATTTGCCTCTTACAAACAAATGGATGTCTCATGTTCAATCAAATTTTGTGTTAGTTCCTTACTGTATGAAAGTATTTTAATTTTGTTCCTGCAAGCAATATGCCACAAATCGGTTTCTCTGTGATTAAATATTTCATAACTTCCCTTATTTGATTTTTAATTTTTACTGATAAGGAGGGTATTTATAAAAGTGAAGACAAATGATTGTAATGTACTGGGAAATTATTCAAATATTTATAAGTAAATGGCATTTAATGTATTTCCTCTAAAATGGGTCATTTTTAGAATAGGCACATGTGTTTGTAAACATAATTTAGGCCCAATATATTGTTTATGTAGTAATTTTTCCAACAAGTTATGATTCTTATTATTTTTTTTAGAGACAGAATCTCACTTTGTCACCCTCAGTAGAGTGTTGTGGTGTCACAGTTCACAGTGACCTCAAACTCTTGGACTCAAATGATTCTCTTACCTCAGCCTCCTAAGTAGTGGGACTAAAGGTGCCCACCACAATGACTAGTTATTCTTAGAGAATAACTCACTCTGGCTCAGGCTGGGGTCTCGCTCTGGCTCAGGCTGGTCTTGAACCTGTGAGTTGAGGCAATCCAGAGTGCGAGGATTATAGGTGTGAGCCACTGCACTGGGCCACATTTTTGTTTACAAATTGCTGCCTCATAAACTACCTTAAAACATAGCTATAAGCATCTAAAAAAACAACCATTAGAACACCTTCCCAAAATTTGTGCTTTAGGTATTTGGCCTGGGCATACAGAGATGTCTTGTCTTGATTCCCCTGGTAGCTCCTGGCTGTGGAACGTTCGTGATGATTTCTTCACTTCATGTCTACCGTGTCAGGTGGGATGGCTTGAAGGACAGCATCTGGCTAACACGCTCAACGGGGCCAAATAACTGGTACTTCCTTCCTTCCTGGAGGTCAGGTTCCTTGGTCCTTTCCTAGTGTCAGAACCTCTCTTTCTCTGTGTGGCCTGTCCATGTAGTTTTCCCAGCAAGGTAGCCCATGCTTCCTTAGAAGCTGTAAAGCTTGAGTCTGGGCCTGACAGACAGTCATGCAGCCACATTCTGTTGGCTAAGTAGGTGGTCACAGAACCGGCCTGGATGCAGTGAGGGTGAGGGCTACGCAGGTGGACTGGAATTCCAGGAAGAATGGAGAGTGACTATGGAGAAGAGCGGTAATACCTGGGCCTATCCACAGTGTGATTTCCTGGAGCCTCGATTGTCTGCTTAAGTGTTTCTCAAGGTATATATTTTGTGTAATCTAACGCTTTAGAAATGCTTGTCAAAAAAAGAGCACTGGAGTAATATATTTAGAAGATAAAACAAGCCATAGCCCTTCTTTTGGCATACTAAAAATGGTAAGCACTTTGCTGCATGAAAAATCTATTTACTTGTCTTTAAAACAATGTTACATGAAAAAAAATCTATTTACTTTGTGTAAACCAGAATTTTCCAAACATTTAACTATGTAAAACTGTACTTAGTATTTAGTAATCACGTGTAAATATTCGTGGTGTGAAATTTCTAGCATTGTATTCCCAACAACATGATGTTTTCACCAAAAGCACTTTGGGAAATGCTCCCACCTTTAATTCTGTTCTGTGTCTCATGTCTCTTTACTGTTGTTTTTAACTATATTTTTCAGTTGGTTGCCACAAGTTTCCACAGGTCTTAGTGGACCTTGGCCCTGGGATAGGGACTCTGACACTTCCTCTTTCCCTTTCTTCCCCCATCTTTAGGATAAAATCCAGTATGGAGATGGCCCCTCTATATTGCTGTCTCTTACAATGGGAAAGAGTCTAACTAGACATGATATCAGGGAGGGAGAGGCCTGTGCTTTCTTATTCAGAACATGAAAACAGTCCTTAAGCCAGGGCAGAAGTCCCACTATGATGTGTCCTTTTACCAACACACAAACCCAGCAGGGACTCAACTATTGGACAAGCTGGCAAACCAAATGCTAAGTGCTAAATGCTTTTTTTTCAACTGTTGCGGGAAACTCTTTGTTCAATAGTTGCCGAAGAAAATGGCTTTTGGTGAGACTCATTCTTTCCCTCTCTTTTTGACAAATTCTCACTCTGCTGCTCCCAGGCTAGAGTCCTGTGACATCATAGCTCACAGCATACCTCCAACTCTTAAGCTCATTGGATCCTCTTGCCTCAGCCTCCCAAGTAGCTGGGACTATAGGAACCTTGCTACAACTCCAGGCTAGTTTTCCTATTTTTAGTAGAGAGAGGGGTCTCACTCTTGCTCAGGCTGGTCTCCAACTCCTGAGCTCAAGCAGTGCACTTGTCTTGGCTTCCCAGAGTGCTAGGGTTACAGGTGTGAGCCATGGCACTCTGCCAATAATTTTTCTTTAAATGATTTTTGAAACGTTACACTGAAAATTTTAGTTCTGAGCATGTTATTTTGCTCCATTAACTATCAGAAAGGAATAATGAGGAAATTATTTATAGAAGTAAGGTGACAGGTAGAAGGAGAGAGTACATGGACACCAGTGAAGCTGGAACTGCTATCCCAGTTTCAGCTAAGTCTGAAACAGAGCTGTTCTAGAGAATAATGGAAAACCAAGGAAAAAGTTCAGTAGGCATGCCCCTTAGTCTATGTCTGTGGTGGAGTCAAAATGCAACCATTAGGATATTTATTAGAAAGGAGAAGCAGGAAATTGCACCATGATAATTTATTTTAAGTCCTCAGAAGTGAGAAGAAGAAGTAGAATATTGACATCAAAACACAAAGTCAATCACTAGGCAGGGCTGAATTTTGCATGAGGAAGAAGAAATGAAGTTGAGACCTAAGAGGTAAACAGAATTTGCCTGCTGCTGTTTGAAAAGACTAGTGGACACTGAGCATTTAGGGACTTAACATAAGAGAGGAACATGTTTGCTTTTGAGTGTTAAGATTCTTTATTTTTTAACAGTCTATTTTTTTAGGATAGGTTTAGATTTACAGAAAAATTAAGCAGATAGTAAGGAAAGTTCCTATTAACCCCCAAACCCAGTATTCCCTATCATTACATCTGACCTTAGTGTGGTACATTTGTTACACTGAATGAACCAATAGTGATAACATTATTAATATCATTAATTAAAGTCCAGTTTATCAAGATTTCCTTAGCTTTTACCTAATGTCTTCTTCTGTACCAAGATCTCATCCAGGATACCACATTACATTTAGCTGTCCTGTCTCTTTGGGGTCCTGCTGGCTGTGACAATTTCTTAGCTTTTTCTTATTTGTAATGACCTTGCCAGTTTTGAGGTGTACCGGTCTGGTGTTCCAACTATTGGAATTTGTCTGATGTTTTTCTCAAGACTTGACTGGGTTTATGGGTTTGGGGAAGGAAGATCACAGAGGTAATGTGTAAATTTTCAGCACATCAGATCAAGGTTACATGATTTATCACCGTTGATATTGACCTTGAATACCTGGCAGGAATAGTGTTTGTCAGGTTTCTTCACAATAAGGTTACTCCTTTTCTCCCTGTTTCTATAATGTATGTACTATTTGAAAGGCAATGCGTACAGCCCATATTTAAGGAGCTGGTGTTTATGCTCCTTATCCTGTAGAGGATCAACATAAACTTTTGGAATTCTTTTGCATAGATTTTTCTCTTCTCCCCTATTTATTAACTTATTTAATCACTTATTTACATCAGTATGGACTCATAGATATTTAGTTTATAATTGTAGTAATTCAATATTGCTTTATTTTTCATTGCTCAAATTGTTTCATCTTTAGCCATTGAGAGCTCTTTTCAGAGGACACTTTGCCCCTTTGACAGATCCATACAAATACGGGACTATTTTGTTTGTTTGTGTACTTCCTTACTTGCTGGCACTAAAACATACTTCAGGTTCATCTTGTATATTTCCTGCCCTAGTCTTAGAATCAGCCATTCCTCCAAGGAATGCTGGTTCCTTTTTATTGGAAATGGTGTTGGAAAACATTGTGGTTTCTAACTGGCATTTTATTAGAAACATAAAGATCTGGGTGTTAGTGTACTGGTTTATGAGAATGTCACTTTTTTTTCTTGATGGCATTGAAGGTAAGATAGGGTATCAATTCTTTTGAACTTTCTCAAATAACAGAGTAAAGATATATATCTATCCATGTACTAATTGTGTATATACACATATGTATAAATACTTGTATAGTAATCATCTGTATCTATTGGCATATTAAACTAAACATGAGTTCTTACTAATGTCTTCAACTCAGATTTATTACTATATGAATCTTCTAGCCCCCATGCCCCTCCTTGCTTAACTGTCAATTCCCATTCCAGCTGCAAGACATGTGGCCCCACCTCTGCCACCCATTCACTTAGTTGTGTAATTCCATTGTACATGCATAGCAGCCTGAGAACTGTTAACCTCTACCCCATGGGAATGACTTTACCAACTGGACCTCAGTGCTGTGTGCAGTTCCCTTTGCCTGTAGTCTCACAGACTCCACTCATTTCCAAATTTACTTAGGTAATCACCACTCTGCTCTGTGGTGTGGCTGAAAGGAAATGAAGAAATGGAGGAGTAACTTAAAGATTAAAAGAGACATAGGCCTTGGGAGCAAGATGGCCAAATAGAAACCACCATCAATCATCCCTCCACACGAAGACTAACTTCAACAACTGTTTGCACAATCAAGCACCTTCAGGAGAACCAAAAATCAGGTAAGTGATCATACTACCTGTTTTTTTGGGGGGGGGACCGGGGGGACATAGACCTACTATGCTACCCTTGGTAGAGTGCCATGGTAGTGCAGCTCATAGCAACCTCAAACTCTTGGGCTTAATCGATTCTCTTGCCTTAGCCTCCCAAGTGGCTGGGACTACAGGCACCCACCACAATGCCTGGTTATTTTTTGGTTGTAGTTGTCATTGTTGTTTGGTGGGCCCAGGAGGGATTCGAACCTGCCAGCTCCGGTGTATGTGGCTGGTACCCTAGCCTCTTGAGCTATAGGTGCCGAGCCCATACTACCTGTTTTTAAAGTTAAATCAAGGAAAGAGGCACTGATGAGGGCAGAAAAGACATTCTTGCATTGCCTATGCCACCCCTCCCTTCCTCTTTAGCAGTGCCATACCCTTTGGCCAAATGGAGAGAGCATCTGCGTGGCCAGGGGAAAGAGAGTGAAGTTATTATGGGGCTTTGCATTGAACACAGCACAGGGCAGAATTCTGCTGGTGCCTTGGAGGGAGCATTTAGAACAGCCTGGCTGGAAGGAAATGTCCTGTCCTGAGACCTGAGTTTAGGCTTGCCCCAACACTGGGTGATGAAACAAAAGCTGGGCCTAGATAAATGCATAAGGATGTCAGGCCACAAAGGCTGCAGTCCTCAGACAATTCCTGCCACTGTCCTGGCCTGGAGTTGTACAATTTGTGGTGCATGTGACCCAGTAAGACACTAGCTATAGTGGCCAAGCTAGTGCATGTGTCACCCCTTCTCCAACTCCAGGCAGTATAGCTCAGGGGTACAACCATCTTCTACCCCTGGGGGGAAAGGAAGAGGAAGGATTCAGAGGACTTAGTTTTGCAACTTGGATTCAAACTTAGCCATAGCGAAGCCCTTGCATCCAGGCTATACTTCCTGGACACCATTTTTGCACCTACCCTAGGACAGAAAGAAACATACTGTTATGAAAGGAAGGACCCAGTCCTAGCAGGATTTACCACCTGATAACTAAACAACTTTGAATAAACACCAGGTATCCAGGTAGCAGTCACCATTGGTTTTGGGAGAGACTGGGCTAGTTTCAGACAGGACCTGATACTGGTGGCTGTGAGGGAGTACCCACATCATTCTTCCGAGAGTGAGAGACTTTGTCTGGCAATGCAGGGAATTACCTCACATCTTATCCAAGACCATCAGGTTGGTACCAGCAGGAGTCCTTAACAGTCACAGCATTACAGGGGCTTGGGGCATTCCCAGGCGTGATATGGTTGGAGTGACTAAAGACTTAGATCACAACATTCAATTCTCTTTGAATATCTGGAATATCTTCTCAAGAAGGACAGATTCCAACTAGTCTGTGGAAATTAAAATAAATACCTAACTCTTCAATGCCCAGACATTGATGAATAGCCCACAAGCCTCAAGAACAACCAGAAAAACACAACCTCACCAAATGCAACAGATTAGATACAAGTGATCAATCCTGGAGTGGTGGAGACAGGTGACCTTTCAGACAAAAAATTCAAAATCACTATCATGAAGAAGTTCAGTGAATTTCAAGATAATACAGAAAAGTCCTTCAGTATGAGCGAATTCTAGTAAAAGAGATCGAAATAATTTAAAAAATCAAGAAGATATGCTAGAGCCTAAAGATTCAATTAATAAATGCACCAGAACCCCCTAACTATAGAATTGACAAAGTAGAAGAAAATATTAGGGAAGATAGGGTATTAGAAAATACGTAGTCAGAAGAGGAAAAAAAAGAGTGAAAAGCATGAAGCATGCCTACATGATCTAGATAAGAGCCTCAAAAGGGCAAATCTAAGGTGTACTGGCTTTAAAGAAAAAGTAGAGATAGCGATTAGAATAGAAAGTTCATTCAGGGAAATAATAAAAGAGGCTTTTCCAAATCTAGACAAAGATATCGATATTCAGGCCCGGTGCCCATAGCACAGTGGTTACACTGCTGGCCACATGCCCCAAGGCTGGTGGTTTGAACCTGGCTAGGGCCAGCTAAAGAACAATGACAACTGCAACAATAACAACAATATAAATAGCTGGGCATTGTGGAAGGCACCTATAGTACCAGCTACTTGGGAGGCTGAGGCAAGAGAATCACTTACGCCCAAGAATTGGAGGTTTCTGTGAGCTGTAATGCCACACTACTCTACCAAGTGCGACATAGTGAGACGCTGGCTCAAAAAAAAAGAAAAAAAAACAACCCAAAGATATTCAGGTATAAGAAAGGTATAAAGGCTTGCCAGCGTGCTAGGATTAGAGGCATGAGCCACCATGTCCAGCTTGTATCAAACTTTTAAATAAGCAAGACTATATTATACTATATAAAGATGTACATTTAAACGATGAAACTTAAGAAATAAAGCAAGGAAGCTATTACTATAAAAGCAATTATATAAAAACAGCAACTTCCATTTGTGGCACATAAAGTAGCAGGGATTGGCTATAGCCTTCCACCTGAAACAAATAAAAAAACTCCAGTAAATTAATTTATTAAACAATGAATTTCAGTCACTGGATACCAGGCAGAATAGAACAATGATCCATAAGAGGTGAGAAAGCACACAAGGTAAGCCCTACAATTGCTTTAGTTTACTACCTGCAAAGAGTTTATAGGCCACACTGCAGGGAGGGAGGGGGAACCCAGGCAGAGACCAGATATCTTTCCCATTTAAAGAGATAGAGCTGGAAGTTGGAGAGATAGGGAAGAATACCACAGAAGAGCGAGCTACCCCAGAGAGAGTTCCAAAGATTGCAAAAAGTGTGTCTGAGCAAAACCAAGTAAGAAAACCCATGTAAACCAGAGAAAATATCACCTAAAAGGAACAAAAGGAAAATGCCTGAAGCTTACACCCAGTAAAAACAGATGATGTTCCGGGCGGCTCCTGTGGCTCAGCGAGTAGGGCGCCGGCCCCATATACCGAAGGTGGCGGGTTCAAGCCCGGCCTCGCCGAACTGCAAAACAAACAAAAAAATAGCCGGGCGCTGTGGCGGGCGCCTGTAGTCCCAGCTACTAGGGAGGCTGAGGCAAGAGAATCGCTTAAGCCCAAGAGCTGGAGGTTGCTGTGAGCAGTGTGACGGCACGGCACTCTACCCAGGGCGATAAAGTGAGACTCTGTCTCTACAAAAAAAAAAAAAAAAATCTATTCAGCAGTTTTTAAGAATATAATATATTGTGATTAACTATAGTCAGTATGTTGTACAGTAGATAGCTCCAGTTTATTACTTTTTTTTTTTTTTTTTTTTGAGACCAAGTCTCACTCTGTGCCGTAGATAGAATGCTGTGGCATCATAGCTCACAGCATCTTCAAACTCTTGGGCTCAAATAATCCCCTTGCCTCAGCCTCCTGAGTAACTGGAACTTCATGCACCCACTACATGCCTGGATAGTTTTTCTATTTTTAGTAAAGACTGGGTCTTGGCTGGTCTTGAACTCCTGAGCTCAAGCAATCCTCCCACCTTGGCCTCCCAGAGAGCTAGGATTACAGGTGTAAGCCACCATGCCTAGCTTATTACTTCTTTTCTTTCTTCTTCTTTTTTTTTTTTTGAGACAAGAGTCTCACTATGTCGCCCTGGGTAGAGTGCTGTGGCGTCACAACTCATAACAACCTGAAACTCTAGGGCCCAAGCGATTCTCCTACCTCAGTCTCCCGAGAAGCCAGGACTATAGGCACCCACCACAATGCCCAGCTATTTTTTTTTTTTTTTTGAGACAGAGCCTTAAGCTCTCACCCTGGATAGAGTGCTGTGGCATCACAGCTCACAGCAGCCTCCAATTCCTGGGCTCAAGTGAGTCTTCTGCCTCCGCCTCCCAAGTAGCTGGGACTACAGGCACCTGCCACAATGCCTAGCCATTTTTTGGTTACAGCCATCATTGTTGTTTGGCGGGCCCGGGCTGGATTCGAACCCACCAGCTCAGGTTTACGTGGCTGCTGGTGCCTTAACCCGTTGAGCCACAGGCGCCGAGCCTAGCCTATTACTTCTAACTGAAATCTTGTATCTTTTGATCAACATCTTCCTAACCCTACGCCTCTCAGCTCCTACATACCCCTCTTCCCAGGACTTGGTAACCACCATTCTGCTTCCTGCTCATATAAGTTCAGTGTTCACATATAAGTGAGATCAGGTAGTAGAGGTTACTCTCTGAAAGCTTCTTTCTGTTTGTTCCCTTACACAACCTTTAACAATTACACCCTGAGTTACTACTACTGTAAAATACATAGCTTGTCTATACCCCCCACTTTAGATTGTAGGCTTTATAGGGTGGTATAAAGATAGTTGTGGAGTTAGTCTGTTCAAGTGATCTGTACTACCTACATAGCACTTGGTATTTTTGATTAAGGAGATATTCCAGAATTATTGAAAAATAGTAAAACAAATAAAATGTGCTCTCCTCTTATTGTAAAAAGTCTTATTAGAGTTTAACAAGTTGTTCTTTTTTTTTTTTTTTTTTTTTGAGACAGAGCCTCAAGCTATCAAGCTATCTGGATAGAGTGCTGTAGCATCACAGCTCACAGCAATCTCCAATTTCTGGGCTCATCCCAAACCAAAGGAGATACACGTTATTAAAAATTATAAAATGCCTGTGATAGTTTATGAGACGTGTGAGAGAGTTGTAGGGATGGGGGCAGAGGGGACAGAGCACCTGAGCCAGGTCAGAGAGACCAGTAAAAGACCCTGGAATGAATGAGAAGAGGCTTTAGAAGCTGATTACAGCTGCCTATCTTGCCTCTGGCTCCCAAGTAGGTGGGACTACAGGCGCCCGCCACAACACCCGGCCATTTTTTGGTTGCAGCCGTCATTGTTGTTTGGCGGGCCCAGGCTGGATTTGAACCCTCCAGCTCAGGTGTCCGTGGCTGGCGCCTTAGCCCGTTGAGCCACAGGTGCCGAGCCGGTTGTTCTCTTTTTCTAAATAAGAGAAAATAGTGACAGGAAGAATTATTCCTTATAAAGTTATACTTAGTATTAATAGTCAGGAAATAATGGGGTTAAATTTTTGTAATAAAAATTTGTTAATTTTTATGTAGAGTAGAAGGAGAAATAAATAAATAAATTAGTTTATAATTGGGAATAGGATGGTCATCCCAGAAGAGGACTTTTTAGGTTCTGGATTTGATAGTGAATTAATGTGTTATGCCCACCTCAAAGTATAAAATAAATTCTTCTGGATGTATCTGTGATGGTTGGGGGAGAAGTGGAGGTACAATATGATAGATGAGTGGCAGAGGCAGATGATTTTGGTGCCATGTTATTAGATCTTAAACTTTTTTTAGAACATGTAGCTGTTGCACTGGGATAATTTTGGATAAATGTTGTGGAACCTTATAGTTGGAGAACAGTTTTGCTCTGTGTTAAGTGTTTAAGAGGCATAAAATATTTCTTGTGGATTGATGGAAGTTATCAAATGTGCCACAACTCCTTTGCCTTGATATATCCTAGATTTTGAATAATAATTATAGTTAAGATCTAGCATTTGTAAAATTTGTGTTGTGTGCCAGGCACTGTGCTAAGGGCTTTATTTACATGAGTTATTGAATCTTATCTCCATTTCACATTTGACAAAATGTAACTAGAAGAAAATTGCTCATGGTAGTTACTGATAGAGTCCAGGCTCTCAGACATCTAATTGTACAGCTACTTAATGAATGATGAAGTCATCAATACTCCATAGTACTGTAGTGTTTAGTTTAGTTTAGTTTTATTTTTTTAAGAGTCTTACTTTATCACCCTCAGCAGAGTGCTGTGGCATCACACTGCTCATAGCAACCTCCAACTCCTGGGCTTAGGCAATTCTCTTGCCATAGCCTCCCGAGTAGCTGGGACTACAGATGCCCGCAACAACGCCCAGCTATTTTTGTTGTTGTTGTTGCAGTTTGGCAGGGGCTGAGTTTGAACCTGCCACCCTCGGTATATGGGGCTAGCGCCCCACTCAATGAGCCACCGGCGCTACCCTGTTTTGGGTTTTTTTTTTTTTTTTTTTTTTTTGAGACAGAGCCTCAAACTGTCGCTGTTAGTCGAGTGCTGTGGCATCACAGCTCACAGCAACCTCCAATTCCTGTGCTCAAGTGATTCTCCTGCCTCTGCCTCGCAAGTAGCTGGGACTACAGGCGACCGTTAGCCCAGCTGTTTTTTGGTTGCAGCCATCATTGTATTTGGCAGGCCCAGGCTAGATTCGAACCCGCCTGCTCAAGTGTAGGTGACTGGAGCCTTAGCCGCTTGAGCCACAATATTGTAGTAGTATTTGCTGCTGTAATAATCAGAATTATTCTGGTGTTTAGAAAATAAAGAATAGGTAAGTGATCAAAAAAAAGCACTGATGTGTCTCTCACTGCTGTCTTTTACAGGGAAATTTAGGAACTTTTTTTATCACCAATGTGAGAATTGTATGGCATGCAAACATGAATGACAGTTTTAACGTCAGTATACCATATCTACAAATTGTAAGTACATGCATTTTGATGATCTTACTTTAAAGTAGAATAAATAATTTATATTCAGTAGTTAATAGCAGTTAATAATTTCTATTTAGCAGTAATTTGGGGATTTGATGAGTTCTAAGTTACTATAGAATATTTAAACATAGAAAAGATCCAAAAAAAAAGAAAAGAAAAGATCCAATTACACTTGCATTTAAGGGAAACAGTACCATTATCAAGTTGCTATTAGGAGGGAAATATTCTGGATTCTAAAAAATTTTATTATGCAGAGTAAGACTTCTTTCAGATTCCATCTAAAGACCTTTAGCTATTAAAAGTGTTCTGCAACCTTTTCATGAAGCAAGTATATGGTGGTTCCTTGGTATGGCTTTACCACACTGCTCCACACAATTTATCCTGTCTTTCTTGCTACTTTCTTTTAAAAGATAGAATGAATTCATTAATTCTATGAACTGCTTTCATTGTTTTGAGATATAGAATGTAATATGTGATACAAGTTGGATTCATACCACAGGTTTGGTGAAAGGAATCAAGATGATTTTTAGCAATAAGACTTTTAGCTCAAGGTCAATTAAAACTTTTAAAATCCAGAATAGTCAGAATAAGAACTGACTATAGCTGAGACCAGTTTGTTTTGGAAGTAGATAAAGGTAGTTCACTTTGCTGCTGCTGCTATGATAAATATAAGGTTCTGCAAAGCAAATAGTAAACTCCAGTACACTAAAGAATTTCATTTTACATAAAGAATTCTAATACAAATTAGATGTAACATAAAAATAGGTCATGAAAATCCTAAGGTTATCCTGTGATAATTGCCCTTATTGTAGAATATGTTGTCTTAAGATTAAGCACTCTTATTAATATTTATTGAGTAGATAACAATAAATGTTATATCTGGAAAATGTCATTTTTTTGAAAAAGAATTCTTGGCTTATGATAAGGATAAATCTTTTTTTTTTTTTTTTAGAGACAGAGTTTCACTTTGTCACCCTCGGTAGAGTACCGTGGCATTACACCTCATAGCAACCTCCAGCTCTTGGGCTTAGGGGATTCTGTTGTCTCAGATTCCCAAGTAGCTGGCACTATAGGTGCCTGCCACAACGCCCAGCTGTTTTTGGTTGCAGTTTGGCCAGGGCTGGGTTCGAACCTGCCACCCTTGGTATATGAGGCCGATGCCCTACTCACTGAGCCACAGGCACTGCCCTCGATAAGGATAAATCTTTATAAAATATTACAAAGCCTATGTTTTCCTATTTCTTAATTTCTTTAAAATATCTGATCATTCATTCATTCATTTGCCATATATTATATGTGCTGCCGGAGCGAGCTCATTTGCCATATATTAAGCACTTACCCTGTGCTTCAGTGCTCAAGCTATTATACAATCATGAAAATCATGAACCAGTACACAGTTGCTGTCATCAAGGAGCTTTCAGTCTGGGGTAAAAAGCTACACATTAAACAGAAAATCATAGAGTCTCATAGGAAGAGAATTATTTCTGGCCATGTAAAGAAATGTAAGAATTTATAATCAAGGCTGAGAAGATGTGACAGAGTCTACATAGATGTTTGACAAATTGATGTTTATGTTGTTCATTGTATTTTTTATATTAGATACCTTAACTTCTGTTATGCTGTATAATTACTGAGTAATAAACAACCTTGTGCTTTCTGTTCTTCAAATAGCATTCTTTTTGTTATTTAAGAATAGAGCTGCCAAATATGGCTCGGGAATGAATTCAGCCTGGCCCAAACAACTTGCAACCTGATATTGCCACAGTCTGTCACTGCAGCAGTCATATTCTAACTTAGTTCTATACCTCAGTACCTGACCCTTCTCCTTTACATACACATATATATCAGCTTCTTCTGTTTTCTGTCTTATCAGCCTGTATCACCTACTGTCACTTGGTTACATTGCTTGCTTACAGCCAGAATGCCAGTGTTCTATGTTTCTTAGGTGAGACTGTGTATATTCTGGGTAGGGTAAAACGTGGTCTAGATGAAAAGCCAGGTTTTCATAACAATTACCATTAAAGCAGTGGTTCTCCACCTGTGGGTCGCAACCTTTTTGAGGGGTCTCCTGCATATCAGATATTTACATTACGATTCGTAACAGTAGCAAAATTACAGTTATGAAGTAGCAATGAAAATAATTTTATGGGCTTGGCACCTGTGGCTCAACAGGCTAAAGCGCCAACCACGTACACTTGAGCTGGTGGGTTTGAATCCAGCCCGGACCCGCCAAACAACAATGATGGCTGCAACCAAAAAAAAAATGGCCGGGTGCTGTGGCGGGCGGCTGTAGTCCCAGCTACTTGGGAGGCAGAGGCAAGAGACTCTCTTGAGCCCAGGAATTGGAGGTTGCTGTGAGGTGTGATGCCACGGCACTCTATCCAGGGTGACAGCTTGAGGCTCTGTCTCAAAAAAAGAAAATAATTCTATGGTTGGGGGTCACCACAATATGAGGAACTGTTTTAAAGGGTCGCGACATTAGGAAGGTTGTGAACCACTGAATTAAAGCCTTTTTCTCTTTATTTTTTCTTCTCTCTTCTTTTTTTTGAGACAGAGTCTCACTTTATCGCCCTCAGTAGAGTGCTGTGGCATCACAGCTCATGGAAGCCTCCACCTCCTAGGCTTAGGCGATTCTCTTGCCTCAGCCTCCCAAGTAGCTGGGACTACAGGCACCCACCAGAACACCCTGCTATTTTTTTTGCAGTTTGGCCAGGGCCGGGTTCAAACCTGCCACCCTTGGTAT
>CAUYON010055480.1:0-17867 GCA_963573935.1 Arctocebus calabarensis
GTACTTAATAATCTGCAAACATTGTCTATATGTATTATTCCCCCACTGAAGACAGCACCCTTAATCAGAATACATGGAAACCAGTGTGTTTTAAAGCTCTTAGAACTGGAACCAGACAAAGCTGTCCTCTGTCACCATTGCTATTCAACATAGTGCTGGAAGTTCTAGCCAATACATTTAGACAAGACAAGAAAATAAAGGGCATTTAGATGGGTGCAGAGGAGGTCAAACTCTCCCTTTTTGCTGATGATATGATCTTATACTTAGAGAACCCCAAAGACTCAACTACTAGACTCCTGGAAGTCATCAAAAAATGTCATCAGTAATGTCTCGGGATATAAAATCAATGTCCATAAGTGAGTTGCCTTTGTATATACCAACAACAGTCAAGATGAGAGGTTAATCACAGACACAACTCCCTTCACCATAGCTTCAAAGAAAATGAAATACTTAGGAATATACCTAACAAAAGAAGTGAAAGACCTCTATAAAGAAAATTATGAAACCTTAAGAAAGGAGATAGAAGAGGACTTTAATAAATGGAAGAACATACCATGCTCATGGCCAGGAAGAATCAACACTGTTAAAATGTCTATACCTCCCAGAGCAATTTATTGATTCAACGCCATCCCTATCAAAATACCAACATCCTACTTTCAAGACCTGGAAAAATGATTCTGTGCTTTGTATGGAACCAGAAAAAAACCCGTATAGCTAAGGCAGTTTTCTTAGTAATGAAAACAAAGCCGGGGTATCACCATACCAGATTTTAGGCTGGTATATTACAAGGCCATAGTGGTCAAGACAGCATGGTATTGGCACAAAAATAGAGACATAGATACTTGGAATCATATAGAAAACCTGGAAATGAAACCAACAACTTACAGCTATCTAATCTTCGAGAAACCAAACAAGAGTGTTCACTGGGGGAAAGACTCCCTATTCAATAAATGGTGCTGGGAGAATTGGATATCTGTATGTAAAAGACTGAAACTGGATGCACACCTTTCTCTCCTCACAAAGATTGATTCGGGATGGATAAAGGATTTAAATTTAAGGCATGAGACCATAAAAATCCTCAAAGAAAGAATTGGAAAGACACTGGAAGATATTGGCTTGGGGAAAGACTTTATGAGGAAGACTGCCATGGCAATAGCAACAACTGCAACAATACATGGGACTTAAACTGAAAAGCTTCTGTACAGCCAAGGAGAGAACAACCAAAGCAAACAGACAACCTACCCAATGGGAAAGGATATTTGCACATTTTGAATCTGATAAAAGTTTAAACAGGATCTATACAGAACTTCAATTAATCTACAAGAAAAAGACCAAGAATCCCATACATCAATGGGGAAGAGAGATGAAGAGAATCTTCTCTAAAGACAGACAAATGGCCAGTAAACACTTGGAAAAATGCCAATCATCCTTAATTATTAGAGAAATGCAAATTAAAACCACCCTGAGATACCATCTAACTCCAGTGAGAATGGCCTATATCACAAAATCTCAAGATTGCAGATGCTGGCGCGGATGTGGGGAGAAAGGAACACTTTTACACTGCTGGTGAGACTGCAAAGTAATAAAGCCTTTTTGGAAGGAAGTATGGAGAAAGCTCAAAGAACTCAACCTAGACCTCCGTTTGATCCTGCAATCCCATTGTTGGGCATCTATTCAGAAGAAAAAAAAAAACTTTTATTATAAAGACATTTGTACAAGGCTGTTTGTTACTGCCCAATTTACAAACTAAAGTGTAGAAACAGCCTAAATGTCCTTCAACCCAGGAGTGGATTGGTAAGCTATGGTATATGTATACAATGGAATATTACTCAGCCATCAAAAACAATGGAGACTTTGCTGCGTTTGTAGTAACTTGGGTGGAGGTGGAACATTATTCTTAGTGAAACATCACAGGAATGGAGAAGCAAGAATCCTATGTATTCAACTTTGATTTGAGGACAATGAATGACAATGAATGACAAAGAATGACACAGTGGGGCATGGGGGAAGGAGAGAGCAGACAGAGAAGGAAGGAAGGGGCGAGGGAAAGTATATATCATGATTAAGTAGGCTTCTAAGGGATGCAAGGCTGGTTGAACATACGTACGTCCATAAATGTAATACACCATATCAATAGAAGCAAAAGCAAAGACCATATGATCCTCTCAATAGTTGTACAAAAAGCATTTAACAAGATTCAGCATCTTTTTCTAAGAAAAATATTTAAGAAAATACGTAAGAAAATACACATAGGTAGCACATTTCTTAATCTAACTGAAGCCATCTATAACAAACCCACAGCTAACATCATACTGAATTGAGTAAAACTGAAAGTTTTTCCCCTTAGAACTGGAACTAGACAAGGATGTTCACTATCTCCACTATTATTCAACATTGTACTGGAAGTTCTAGCCAATGCATTCAGACAGTGGAAAGATATAAATGGCATCCAAATGGGAGTAGAGGAGGTCAAATTCTCCTTCTTTGTTGATGAGATAATGTTACACTTAGAAAACCCCAGAGATTCAACCACAAAACTAGAAGTGATTAGGAAATACAGTAACATCTCAGGGTATAAAATCAATGTCCACAATCAGTAGCCTTTGTATATGTCAATAACAGTGGAGATGAGAAGTAAATCAATGACACAATTCCCTTTGCAGTAGCTTCAAAGAAAACGAAATATTTAGGAAAATACCTAACAAAGAGGTGAAAGACCTTTTCAAAGGGAATTGTGAAACCCCAAGGAAGGAAATTGCAGAATACACTAACAAATGGAAGAACATACCATGCTGTTTGCTGGGAAGAATCAACATTGTCAAAATGTCTATTCTACTCAAAGCAATCTACAGATTCAATGCAATCCTCACTAAAGTATCAACATCATATTTTGAAGAACTGGAAAAAATAGTACTTTATTTTGTATGGAACCAGAAAAACCATACAGCTAAGGCTATTCTTAGTAATAAAAGCGAAAAACTGGAGGCATCACCCTACCAGACTTCAGGCTGTTACAAGTCCACAGTAATCAAACAGCATAGTATTGGCACAAAAATAAAGACATGGGCATATGGAGCAGAATAGAAAACCAAGAAATGAAACAAGTCTCTACTTGCCATCTGATCTTTGACAAACCTAACAAAAGCATACAGTGAAGAAAAGAATCCCTATTCAACAAATGGTGCTGGATATATGAAACAATAAAAAAAAGTATAGGGAAAACTCTTGATGATTTGGACTGGGGATAGATTTTATGACAAATACTTCAGCAACCATTGCAACAGCAACAAAAATTAAAAATGGGGCTTAATTAAGCTGAAAGCTTCTGCACACCTAAAGACACAACAAATAAAACAAAAAGACAACCTTTAGAATGGGGAAAAGATATTTGCATATTATGAATCAGACAAGGCTTGATAACTAGAATCTACAGAGAACTCAAATTAATCAGCAGAAAAAGAGTAAACAATCTCATGTACTCTGGACAAAGATATGAACAGAATCTTCTCTGATTAAGACAGATGAATGGCTAACACACATTTGAGAAAACTCTCATTTTCCCTGATCAACAGAGAAATGCAAATCAAAACCACCTTATGATCTCACATATACCCAGTGAGAACAGCCCACAGCACAAAGTCTCAAAACTGGAGATGCTGGTGTGGATGTGGAGAGAAGGGAACACTTTTACACTGCTTATGGGACTGCAAACTAATACAACCTTTTTGGAAGGAAGTATGGAGAACCATCAAAGAACTCAAAGTAGACTTCTCATTTGATTCTGCAATCCCATTACCAGGCATCTACTCAGAAGAACAAAAAATCATTTTATTATAAGGACATTTGCACTGGAGTGTTTATCACTGCTCAATTTATAATTTCGCTAATGGGGAAACAGCCTATATGTCCACCAACCCAGGAATGGATTTAACAAGCTATGGTATATGTATACCATGGGATACTCTTCAGTCATTACAAAGATGGAGACTCTACATATTTCGCATTAACCTGGGTGGAGTTGGAACATACTCTTCTTAATAAGCATTACAAGAATAGAAAAGCAAGAAAACAATGTACTCAATTCTAATATGAACACAGTAGATGATCTAATGCAAGATGGGGAGTAGGGGAAGGAAGAAGCAGGTAAAGAGGAGGAGGGAAAGGACTGGGGTTATGGTATATGGCACATCTCTTGGTGGCGGAATACAATTATGAGGGACTTTACTTAACAAATTCAATCAGTGTAACCTAATTCTTTGCACTTTCAACGAATATCAAATAATAAAAAAGAAAAAAAGGTTATTAAAACAAAGAGAATAAAAGACATGGAAAAGTGTTTTCAAAAAAAAATAAAGAAATGCCTACAAACATATTAAAAACATTCTCACTATCACTGTTAGGAAAATGCAAATTAAAACTACAATGAGAAATCACCTTACCTTTATCACAATAGCCATTATTAATAACTGAAAAACATTAGATGATGGCATAGAAGCTGAGAAAAAGCAACAATTATACACAGTTGATGGGGCTACAAATTACTACAACTTCTATGGAAAAGAGTATGGAGATTCTTTAAAGAATAAATGCAGATCTACCATTCAATCCAGCAATCCTACTTTCAAAGGAAAATAAATCATTTTATAAAAAACACACCTGCACTTAAATGTTTATGGTAGCTCAATTCACAATTGCAAAGGTGTGCAATTGACATAAGTGCCCACAAATTCATGAATTGGTGAAAAAATATGGTATATGTTATATGTATGGTATGTATATATAGGTATATATAGTCTAATATGGTATATATTTGGTATGTATGTGTGGTATTAATACACACACACGTATGTTGTATATATACAATGAAGTACTAATTAGCCATAAAAATGAATGAAATAATGTCCTTTGGAGCAGCTTGGATGGAAGTGAAAACCATTATCCTAAGTGAAATATCTCAAGAATGGAGAAACAAACACCATGTTTTCACCAATAAATGGGGGCTAAATTATGGGTACACAGGGCATAAAGAGATATAAAGGGCAGTGGAAACAAAGCAGGGAGGAGGGTGGGTGGGTTGCCGTGAAATTAAAAACTTACCTGTTGGGTACAACTGATACTATCCTGGTGATTGACACAACAAAATCCCTGACTTCCATGTAATATAAGCATTTGTGCTCCATGAATGTTTTCAAATAATAAAAAATATATATATACACATCACTCAAAAATCTAGGCATGATTGCCATATTTTTGGGGAACTATAACCAAAGAGGGAGAAAAGATAAGCTTTGGGAAACAGCAGCAAGTACTAGTAATGATCCCTTATAATTAATTGTTAAATTTTGCATATCGGTTTCAAGGACTATGAGTGTTATGTGTGCATGTGGGGATGTGCTGAAGTTCAAAGTGAAAATAACTTAAAAAAAATCTATCTACTCTTGTATTGGTTTTTATATTGCTACTACAACAAATTATCACTAGAATTCCCACTTTTATAGGGGATCTAAAGAAATTGATCTCATGGAACTAAAGAATAAAATCATGGTTACTAGAGAAAGACAGGGTAGCAGGGCTAATAAATAGAGGGGTTTTTAGTAGGTATAAAAATATAGATAGAAAGAAGCAGTAAGAGCTGGTTTTAGTGGCACAATAGGAAAACTATACTGAACAATAATCTATTGATTGTGTATTTCAAAATAAATAGAAAAGTGGATTTGGGGTGTTCTCAATACAAATAACTGAGAAGTGTTTAAGGAGATGGATATCCCAACTATCCTGATTTGATCACTGTACATTGTATGGTTGTATCAAAATATCACATGTTGGGCAGCGCCTGTGGCTCAAAGGAGTAGAGCACTGGCCCCATGTGCTGAAGGTGGTAGGTTCAAACCTAGCCCTGGCCAAAAAATAAAATAAAAAATCACAAGTACCTCAGAAAATGTTCTATTTGGTACTATTTGTACCACCTATGGCTCAAAGGAGTAGGGCGCCGGTCTCATATACTGGGGGTGGTGGGTTCAAGCCTGGCCCTGGCCAAAAACTGCAAAAAAAAAAAAAGTTCAAAAATAAAGGTTTATAAAAATGACAAATTTATCACTTTATATTTCTCTTTATTAAAAGTTTGATAGCAGTCTAATTGAGCTAAAATTCAGTGTGATCATGGCTGTATCTCTTTCTGGAGGCTGTCATAAGACAAAATCAATTTTTTTTTTCCATTTTTTGCCTTTTGCGGTTTCTGAAGGCCACCTACAGTCCTTGGGTTCTGGACTCCTCCCTTCATCTTGAAACTGGTTATGTAGCATCTCTTCAGCCTTCTTCCTCATTTATACCTCCCAATAAGTGTCTTTATTGGCCACTCTTGCAATTTTAAGGTTATTGTAATTATGTTATTCTCATCTGGATAATCTGATACTCCTTATGTTAGAAACAACTGATTAGGAACCTGAATTTCACCTGAAATCTTAATTTTCTCTTGCCATATAACCTAACATAGTCATTTTCTGCACATTAGAATGTAGACTTTTGGGGAAAAGCCATTACTTGAGCTGAAACAAGACTTTACCACAGCACACAGACAGTTAATGTTATCTCAGGCATGTGACGACGCTTTCAAGGCCTGTGCTCAGCAAATAAACATTCTGAATGTTTCTTTCAAGTCTGACAAATTGTACTAGTTATGAAATGATTTGTACGAGAGTTGAAAGAAGTTAGTTAAGCTTCCCAACTCTCCTCTTGGTGCCGTATAATTATTTGTATTGCAAGCTAGCAGAAGTTTTACCAATATTAGTATTTTCAGGAAAAATAAAATTTAAAACTTATTTTTAATACAGTGATAGTGTTTGCTTTTCATAGCTCCAAAACTGTTTCCAAGGTCTGCTACTTTCTTCACAGACTTTGTTATTTACATTTATTTATTTGTTTGTTTGTTTATTTATTTATTGGCAGGGTCTCACTCTGTAGTCTAGGCTACAGCAATGTTACCATAACAGTTTATTGCAACCTGAAGCTCCTGGACTCAAGCAATCCTCCATTTTTAACCTTCCAAGGAGCTAGTGCAACGGAGGTGAGACACCATGCTTGGCTAATTTTATTTATTATTTATTTATTTATTTATTTATTTTTGTAAAGAGGAGGTGTTAGCGATGCTCCTCATGCTGGTCTCAAACTCACTCCTGATCCGAAATGATTCTGAGCCTCCCAAAGTGTTAGGATTACAGATGTGAGAACTTGGTCCAAGCTTCGTTATTTCTGGATATAAGAATAGAATTTTTTCTATAAGATATTTTTGTAAATAAATGTTTTTACAGCATATATAATCTCTCCCTTGAGAACAAATAAGAAGGAATTTTTAATAAATCAATTTTCCTAACTTAGGTTTCTAGAGATGTTTTTAAAATTTATTTGGAAGAACAGCACCATTAAAAGGTTGTTAAGTTTAAATTTATTGCTTATTAAAACGTTTTCAATGTTTTTTATTGTTAATTTAATTGGACAACCAATATTGTTATAAATTAATTACTTATCTAATAAATATCCAATGTACTCAATACTAATATGAAACCAATAACAAACAATTATATGCTCATGTGAACAATAAAACACAAATATAGTCTACTAAGGAGGAGGGGAGAGAAGAAAGGGGA
This sequence comes from Arctocebus calabarensis, assembly GCA_963573935.1. Taxonomy (NCBI): domain Eukaryota; kingdom Metazoa; phylum Chordata; class Mammalia; order Primates; family Lorisidae; genus Arctocebus; species Arctocebus calabarensis. Next base: position 7,644 of record CAUYON010055480.1, read on the forward strand.
GGAGAGACGACAATTGTCAGGAGAGAGGGCATTTGGCGGGATCTCACCTAACGTGCATAACGTGAGGGTGTACAGCACACTCCCTGGGTGGGGGGCTCTTTTACAAATGCAATTTTACCTGGAAAGTGAGAACAATGTAATCTAAGAATTTGTACCCTCATATTAAAATGAGATTAAAAATTAAATTTGAAAAAAAATTAATTACTTATATGAAAATAATATTTCAAAATGCAAATGAATATTGTTAAGCAGTTGTTTTAATTCTATCCAGATAGTCAAGATACTTAACTGAAATTGATAAAACATTTACAAATATCCTTATAATTAATAATCTTCACTAAGTTACACTGATAGCTCCAAAGTTACACTTTATAAATTGTGTTTTCTGTTTCTGTTGTAAGCACATTTATCTCTCAGAGTACAATTCTACACAATCATACCTTTTTTTCCTCTTTGTCTTTTAATGTTTACATCTGTCTCATTCCCCAGCCCCTTGATACTCATCAGAGTAAAATTGTGCAAATGACCTCAAATGGCTTATTTCAGATGAATATCCTAAATTTCTCATATTTATGCAAATTTTAGTCTAATTATCCGAAAGTTTTTAGAACAATGACCCCAGGAGTTTGACCTTTCTCCATAAATACTTCCAATACTAATAGGCTTTGGAAGCTTCTTTCTTCTTTTCTTCTACGTAAATGGAAACTATTGAACTTACGCGCACTTTAATAATATTAAAACCCAGAATCAGTGGGGAGTCTTAGCAGTGGTTTATGAAATATTTCCAAACTGTTGAAAAAAGGAGAATATCTAGGACATTATCCCCTCCATGTTGCACTTAATAGAAAATGTACTAAGGAGGGAAAAATCACTCCACACTTATTTTAAGTGGTAGTGTGTCATTTTTTTTACTCTGAAGAGAGTCACAGACTAAGTAACTAATTTTAGCATCATGTCAGAGAAATTGGTTACCTGGAATTTGCCTTTGTATTTCAAGAAGTGGTTATTTCTAAAACATATTAGAAATAAGTATGAACATAATTAGAATATATGTACCTATAGTTAAAAAGTAAAATTTTATTTGAGAGTCTTCCTGCACTTTGTTTCTTTTTCTAAACAAATTAATTAGAAACACATTTTGTTATGTTAGTGAATATTGCACAATTATTTATGAAAAGATATTCTTGGGATCCACCCTTTTCAGGTTGAAGATTTCAAAGAGAAGTATCACTAAAACTTAGGAGAGCAAATGAGAATGTGCTTTCCCAAAGAAATTGCAAATGTTAATATTGCATTATAATGTGTATATTTTAAATAACATCTTTTATGTTTATTATTTTTATCTCCATATTAGTCAAATTCAATTATGAATATAGATGTGACTTAAAATTTACTCAGCATTTCATTAAAGAATACTCAAAGGTCAGAATTTTTCACTATGAAGAATAAGCTTAGCTAGTTTACTTTTAAATTGGAATAAAAATACAAAACAACATCAAAAATGATACTTGATTCAGCATCACTTATCAAAATTAGCCAACTTTATCAAACTTTTGAGTTGGATGATACACCAATAACAAACAGATAAGTGATTACTACCAAAGCCAATTCTCTCCTTCACTGACTTTGAGACCTACATATATCAAATGAATCTGACCACAGTCCGCTTTTATTGTCACTGAAATTATCTTTGCAATGTTAAAATATACCAACTAATCACTTGATTTCATCTTCATGAATCCACACATTGTAAGTTAGTATAAAACTTTTCAGGTTTCATAAAGTTGTTTCTCTAGCAGTAGAGATTTAAAAACCCTCCGTGGAAGTATAAGTTGAAAATTGCCTGCTCAAAGAAATTTATGATTTTATTACTGCTGCATATTGACTATTCCTCCACTCACCCACAGGCAGAAAATAACAGTTTATTTTATTCAAACTGCAAATGAAATTGGGCAAGAAAAGTAATTAGCAAGCAACAGAAAAATAATGAAAAAGCACCATAAAAGCAGTCCCAAATTAATGTGGGTTGTCAGATGGTTAAAAAAAATAACACTTTGATTTTAAAAAAGTAGGAATATATATATATATATATGTATATACCAACTGACTAAATATAGGTATAGATTCTTCCAAGGCACTCATGGCTGTAGATCTTTTCAAATATTTTTAAATTCTTTTTATTATAATCTCAAGTATTCTGTTTAAAATACAAACTTAATAATGAGCAATTCACTTTTTAAAATGAAAGTTACAGGGCATGTTTGATTATCCTAATTTTTTGAGGTGTCTATAATGGATTTGTTATAACTGTAAGATCACTAACAGTGCACAACCCACCAAGTAAATACATGTATAAGTGTATATAAATATACATATGAAAAAAATCAACAATATACAAATGAATACAATGATACTGTTGTTGGGTTTGCAGCATTTTGTGGCATGAAGGAAACTTCTGAATCTGCCTAGACAAGTAATATATAAAGGACATACTGTCCTTTCCTGGCTAAAATAATTTCTCATTCTGGGCATAGTGCTTACAACATGTTTGTTGGATGAATCAAAATTCATAAGTTTATAAATTATAACACAATTCCAATACTTGTCTCACCAATTCAAGACCATCCCAGCATCTCTGAATTTCTGAGATTTTTCTGCATACCATTCTCTACTTTAGAAATGGGCAGATTTGAGAATAAGTTTATTGTTTTTCCCTTTCAAAACGATTGTTATTTGGGGAAGAAGTGAATACTAACCAGATCATAATCTCATGCTATGAAAATCCTGTCACATACATTTGTGCCTGGATCTGTCTTCTTTAGCTAAATTAATTAGACAAAAGCATGGTTGGGTAAGTTATGCTGTGACCTATTTCTGCTTATATTATAATGTCAGCCCTCACATGACACATATAAATATTGACATACAGCTCACACAAGAAAAATATGATGTATATGTTTTTATTTCTCTTTAAATTTTGGATAGTGATGTAGCATACTCCAAATCATTTCTATTTTGAGTAAACATTACAAAATCAGTTGGGCATTCATTCATAGAGCTGAAAAAGAAACTGCAATGTTTTAAAAAATAATCAGTCAAATATAGAAAACAATTCCTTGATAATTTAATGATTGAATTAAAATCAATCCACTGAACACCTATACATATTGAAAGTTTAATATTTAACATTGTTTAATATTGGAAGATGAAATTTATGATTTAACACATATAACTTAACCAATTTGAATGGTAAATGATTATCATTTGAAAAATTTAGATGTAGACAACACTACATTCTCTATTTAAAGACAGATATTTCAGGCTCGGTGCCTGTGGCTCAACGGGCTAAGGCACCAGCCACGTACACCTGAGCTGGCGGGTTCGAATCCAGCCTGGGCCCGCCAAACAACAATGATGGCTGCAACTAAAAAATGGCCGGGTGTTGTGGTGGGCGACTGTGCTCCCAGCTCCTTGGGAGGCAGAGGCAGGAGACTCGCTTGAGCCCAGGAATTGGAGGTTGCTGTGAGCTGTGATGCCACAGCACTCTATCTAGGGTAACAGCTTGAGGCTCTGTCTCAAAAAAAATAAATAAATAAAAATAAAAAAATAAAGACAGATATTTCAGACTTAACATTATTTTAACCTGTAATTTTTTAATTTAGGATGCATTTATCAGGACAGAATCCCATCATAAGTTGAGAAGCTCCTTACGACTTACTAGGAGTTATGTTTCTATCAAATGCGTATGACTTTTGCACTATTTTAAAGTTGAAATACCATATAAGCAGTGCACACATTCAATGACGCCACTGGAGCACCCAAAACTCAAAATATTATTTAAGTTGGGCCATGGTAAGTTGGGGATTGTCTGCTGTGTTCCCAGAATTAAATGCTTTTTAGACTTCATAATATTTGTACATATGGTGTGATTACAGAGATGCAACCCCATCATAAGTCCAGGAGCATTAATTATTTGAAATTGCACTTTTTATTTGTCTGCTCTTTATATAATTCATACATTCACATAAAAGAGCAACAAGGAAAAATCATTTGGAACATGAAGTAGAGGCTCATGTATATAGCCTCGACTATAGTAGATGCTATACCATCGCATTTTCTCAAATTCAGATCATTTCCATTTTGATACATGCTTTTGCCACAGTTATCTTGTGGAGCTAGTGAGATAAAGTTTTTTGCCTTCACTCTCAGTCACATTTCCATTTTATGTGTGTTACACTCTGGAGAGGTAAAACAATAACTTTAGGAGATATAGGCAGATAGATAGATAGATAGATTAATTTTAAAAAGTAATGAAATTATAGGAGATAGTATAGAGAAAAACTTGCAGGCCAATAAAATTCTCAAAATTGTCAAAAGTGCCCTGTTATCACTGATGATCTGATCTTTGCTACTTCTCATCTTCTTTATCCTCATTTCCCTTACTTTAGTGGACATTTGATGTCCTTCATGGTATAAGTTACAATAAAATGATCTGTGCTAATGAAATGAATTTGTTGTTGTTTCTCACTGTTGCAATGGTAGAAAAACTAAAGAAATGAATATTACATAATCCTTTCTATATTTTTCTTTTTTTAAATTCTTGTTATGATATGTAAAATTCTAATTTTTTTTTGTTGTTGTTCCAGGAAAAGCTATATAGCTTGGGCTGATCTGAACATTTCTTCTCAGACTTACTGTTCTAATACAACAGAATTTTTAGTCTCTGCCTGAAATGTCTCTCAAATCAACATGTTAATATTAATTATAAATTAATCAATAGTAGTTCTATAATTCTAGACATTCATGATTCCTAATGTAATAAACACCAATTACACAGGTGTTGTAATCCCTTCTGCAAAAGATTCTTGCCAACACATTTGATATTTTTCCTGTGCTGCCTTGATTTTGGTAGAGGTTCATAAGCTTTCCTGGATTTTGATGAATACATCAAAATATTTCAGAGTGCATAGTACTCAAGTTATTTTTGCCATGAATTTTGTGACGTCCCTACCAACACTAAGTAATAATGTTCCCCTGTTCAAATCAACTAATTTGGGTGAAGGTAAGCTCTTTAAAGGCTCTGAATATTTGTTCACAGTGTCACACATTCAGGATCTAAGGGATTCTAGGTTTTCTAGTGTAAACTTAGTAGTTGCTGAATAAATCAATAAAGAATAAATAATTATTGCACTTGCACACTGAAAATGAAGTCCTTATGACAAACTTCCGTTGATATTTTAGGGGAAGAGATTTGTGTCTTGTACTACGTACTTCAAATTACATAAATGGTTACTAAATCACCTTCTTCACAGGTGAAATATCATGTAACAAGGGAGGTATTACAATTGTCATTAAAATCAACTTCAACACATATAACACTTGTCTTGTCTTGTGGATACTTAGTTTTAGACAACCAGTGGAGTACATTGGGAATTCCTAGTACCAAACTATAATCACTCTGATACTGTAATGGGCCATTTATTTTAGTTCATTATACAAAATATCGAAACTGCAGAGTTTTTCAAATAGCTCCAGATTCTATCTGCAACATGTCGGTCTGAAAACTTGTAGAATGACAGCAGATGGAAAGTTTCTGCAGATCATTTTAGACTTTTTAGAATTCCAAGGTCACTGTTTTGAACAGTACTGAGATAGCAGGTGGGAAAGCATAAAGGTAGGCAATTTCAGTGTTTCTTTTGATTTTTGTGTTTTTGAGAAAGTAAAGGGGAAGGGGTCAAAGGAAAGAAGAAATGTCATCTTGAGGTGACTCTGGTTTTTAACATGAGATAAATCTAGCAATCTCCCAATTGACATGGTCTCTTTACACTAAAATAAAATCTAAGCAGCTGAGGTTGGAGTAGAGTTTAAAATGGCAACAGACAAAAGATTTTTCTGATGTTGCAAGTATGACTATGTTAGATGAGGTCATAACAGCTGAGCTATCATTAGCCATTTGAACTAAAATTTTAAAAATGTTTCCATGCAAGGGCATGTGAATATGTGTGTTTAATATCTTTTTCACAATATTCCAGTATATACAATACCACAGAAGATTGTCCTTCCTTCTAGGGGACTTAACCTGGTTACCCATACTGATATATTTTCTAAATTACCTTTCTAAGGACAACCTTTGCTCTTTTAGACAGAAAATAAAATTTGTCCACTTATCTAAATCTATCACGTTACTTTTTCTGTAATAGACTTTCCTGTTTTCATTTATGTTTATTTAATGTAAACTAGCTTTTTTTTTTTTCACCTTTCTTCCCTAATGTTTACAATAGTGGTTCTCAACCTTCCTAATGCTGCGCCCTGTAATACAGTTTCTGTTGGTCTCTGATTTACAAATTTATCTCTCATAATCATGCCTTTACCATATTATCTTTTCCCCTTTCTTTACTTTTTTTTCCTGTTAATTTTTCTTTGCCTCTTTATAACACTATCAATTACTTCTTGGGATTTATCATATATCTTTTCAAAAATGTCCATTATGTTATGTTTATCTCTCACCTTTTAAGACTCTCAAGGGTTCCACCAGTTGAAGAGAAACAGAAATAGTTTGTGCGTTTTCTAGAGGAGGAGTAGGCTGTTGGATAAGGAAGTGGTTGAATTCAGTAGTAAACCAATGAAAGATGCAGAATTGAACATAAGTGTGATGTCTAATCTATGCGGCAACTTGAGCACGGTAAGTGATGTCTGGATAACTGGTAAAATATCATTTATGGGTGTACCTGTGAAGGCGTTTTTTTGAAGATGTTAGCGTTTGATTTAGTACACTGAGTAAAGAGATCTACACTCACCAATGTGGGCAAGCCATCATCCAGTTCCTGAGGGCCTCAGTAGAACAAGAGGTAGAGGAAGGGCAAATTCATTTTCTATTCTGGGGTTGAGACACCAATCTTCTTCCGTCATATACATGAGGTCCTGATTCTTGGAATTTGGGGCTCAAACCAAATTACAGCACTAGCTTTCCAGGTACTCCAGCACGGACATGAAAAGATCTTAGGATTTCTCAGCATCCGTTGTTGAGTGAGCCAATCCTTATTATAAATCTCCTCGTTTTTCTGTCTAATCATTTATCTATCTATCTATCTATGTATTATCTATCTATCTTCTTTCAATTGTCTGTGTATCTATTTTATTATTTCTGTTTCTTGGAGAACGCTAATACAGTAGTCAAACAGCACATCATTTCCCTTTTCGAAGTATCCTTGCTTTCCTATCCTTCAAGCCCAGAATGATTTTGTACCCTTTTTATTTTCCAGATGCTATTTGGTAACAGTCACCAATTTGACATTTACAGACATGTGTATATGGGTATATGTGTAAATGTGTGCACACATGAACATGTATGTGTATTTTTTCCTTTTCCCTCGGAAGCTGTTCATCTTTTACCTCCAACCTTCACAAAACCTCCTATCTTTTATGTCTTTCGTGCATCATTTGTAATCATTCCTTTGTAAACACTCTTAAGTGGGCTTTAATTGTTTCCTTCTGCTTTATGCTCACTTAAGGAAGAAACAATGGTTAAACCCAGCTATCCCATGTACTCTACAATTCCAGGGGACAGAATTTATCTGGACAAAGCATGCAGCTTTGTTGGTTATATGGTCCTTAGAATATGGACTCAACTTTAAAATAAATGTTATTAATGTCCTTATCACAATTGGTTCCCCAGTCATACTCAATTTATATTTTAGAATCAATCACAAAATCTGGAATTATCTCATTTACCTATTGGCCTAATTATAATCATCTATCTTTTAATTATTTCTTTGTCCTGTTTTGTGCAGTGCATATTGTTGGTGGTAGGGAGGGAGGTTTGATATCTTTCAAGCCACAGAATAGCCAGAACTTGGATTTATTGTTCACATTTTTCAGATGAAAAAAAAGATGTATTACATGGGAAATAAGACTTAAACTTAGTACTCTTTTTATAAATTTTAGTACTGATGCTAAATAATTCTTCCCTGACAATACAACTAATGAATATTTTAATGGATATGTTTCAGAGGCATCATAAACTTTATATGTATAGAGTGAGCTCTTTTCCTACAAATCATTGTTTCTGCATGTGTGTTCAGTATTGGCATGACCCTATAGATCATGCTGAAGATCTGGGTGCCACCGCTGCCACATCCATCTTTCTCAATCTCCATATTCAATGTGCTGTAATTGATTTTGCTTCTAAAGGTACTTAAATTAACTCACTGAACTATCCAGGCCAGAATTTCCTCTACCTTTAGTACTTGTCTTTCTGCTAAGTGGATTCTCGGAGTCCTCATTAGCATTTTTCAATTCATTCACACGTTTTAGCCAGAAAAATCTGTTTAAAATTTGAACCAGTGTATGCACCTTTACTACATATATCCTCTAAAGACTCTTTACCAGACTTAGGACAAAAATATGCATTCTTTACCATAGCCTACAGAACTCTGCATCATTTGGTTTTTTTCTACCTTTCCAGTTTCAAATAACACTCTCATTTATATTATCTTCTTTATTAAAGGTTTGAAGACTTATGATTTTCCAAGATTTTTATTTATTTTTACAAGTCTTATCCTTGGAGAAATCTTACTTGACCTTCAATTCAGGCAGATCTCTACGCACCATGCATTTGTTATCATTCGCTACTCTATATTCTTTAGAAAAGTAAACTTCATGAAAACACAATTTTTACATATATATTTCTAACGTCTATTAGATGATGTAGCACATGTTAGGTGCTCATAAATATTAAATGGATGTTACGGACTAAATTGTTCTCCCACACGATCTATATGTCCAAGCCTTAATCATGAATATGATTATATTTGGGAGTAGGTAATTAAAAAATTAAAGTTTTATAAGGTAATCAGAGGCGGGCCCCCAATCCCATTGGACATATGTGCTTAGAAGAGATAGGACAACTCTCTGTGTCTCTTTTCAAGAGCACAGAGGAAAGGACATACAGAGGGCAGGCAGCCACCTACAAGCTGGAAAGGGAATCTTTGCCAGAAATTCAATATTCCTGCACCTTGATCTGGGCCTTCTAGCTTTTAGAATTGTGAGAAAATATGTATCAGTTGTTTAAGCCACACAATCTGTGGTATTATATTATGGCAGCCTGAGAAAACATAGTGGATGAATGAATAAATTATGAAAATAATCCATATGTATATGGTAGTTATTTTTGGTAGAGAATTCAAATGCAAAGATAAATGAAATCTTTACATAACAATTTTAATAATTTTTCTAAAGAATTTTTTCTTAAATTTCATCAAAATAAAATAACATTTTATAATGTATTTGCTAAATATAGAATGTCCATAAATTTGTGTGCAGTTTGAAATGGTCGACTACTTTAAATGTCTCAACACAATAATTAAGTAAATGAGACGAGGTATATATTAACCAGGTGGTGTAAATGCTCCTAATTGCATCTGAAATCAGGACATAGTACCTCATAAAGGCATTAATGTATATATGATCTATGCATTTATCATTTAATAAAAATATAAAATGCACGCAAACTTTATGAACACCCATTATATCAATATAAAGAGTTGAATGAAGTGTTTCAATATGATTCAAGAATTGATAAAAATAAAAGTAACAAAACCTTATTCTAATACAAAAAAACCAGAAAATTTTCTTTTTAAAATTATAAAATAACCTCTGTCAAATTTATATCTATTTATCTCAGTAATTCAATAAGTGACATAAAGGTTCTTCTTGAAGAAAACAACACTCTGACATATAATGATATATCCCTCATTTTTTAGTAATTTCTCATGAACTTAATAGTTGTAGGTTCATCTAAATCCATTTAAAAATCACAATATATAAAATACTCAATTTAATTTCAAATGTCATTTAAGCTTCAGTTTCCTCGTTGGTAAAGTCAAACTAATAAACCTACTTTACAGAACTGAGAAAATTAAATGAGACAGCACTGTGTTTTCACTAGCAAACTAAAAACAGCAAGTAAGTTCAATATTGAAGGTAGGAAAATTAAGACTAATGTAGAGCATTGTGTAAATACTAAACTTAAAGTATACCAGACTGCTGGGTTTAATTAAATTTGAAAGTTCTACTTTAGCTCTAAAGTGCCCCATACAGATTGAGCAGACAGATTGGATCAATCTTGGCTTTGCTTTTTTTTTTTTAATAATTTTATTGAATCATAATTCTGTACATTGTTGCAATCATAGGGCACGATTCATATACATTCAGAAATGTTTTGAT
>CAUYON010055483.1:0-35288 GCA_963573935.1 Arctocebus calabarensis
AGAGCAGCCCAGCTGGCCATCAGAGTCACCAATCCCAATGCCAGGCTGCGCAGCGAAGAAAATGAGTAGACAGCTCATGTGTACATTCTATTTGTGTTTAAATAAAACCGTAAATACTGCCATCTGGCATTTTCCTTCAAAAAAAAAAAAAATCTAAAGGAGTTACATTTTTATTATTCAGGGAAAAACTTGAACTGGTTACATCATATGTCATTTAGTCACATTTCATAACTGCTTATAGCAAAAAAGGAGAGGGAAATAAGTTTGATAAATCCACAAAATATTTTCTTCTTCTAGAGAAGAAAACAATAATTACGAGTTTTAAAAGGCTCAGCCCCAAGTTAGTAATGGCTTAAAAAGACAAAGCTTCATGGCAGCTGTCCTAACTAATCATAGAATCCATGGACTCGGATAAATACACACAAGCCTGACAACTATATTTTCTGACCAATTTCCTATTTCAGCACTCATTCATATTATAAGAAGGGCAATCTAAAAGTAGAACATCTGAGAAATATTTGTAGCTCAGTCCTCACGAGAAGTGACTGAGACACATAAACAAGCTGGGCAAAAGAAAACCCCCAGGGCGGTGCTGGGTCTCAAGTGAGTAAGGCACCAGCACCATATACCAAGGGTGGCGGGTTCGAATCCAACCCTGGCCAAACTGCAACAAAAAGTAGCTGGATGTTATGCAGGCACCTGTAGTCCCAGCTACTCGGAAGCCTGAGGCAAGAATATTGCCTAAGCCCAGGAGCTGGAGGTTGCTATGAGCTGTGACACCACAGCACTCTACCAAGGGTGACAAAGTAAGACTGTCACTAAAAAAAAAAAAGAAAACCCCCAAATAGTCAGTTATCACATGCAACTTTTAAGGTGTTTTGTTCCTACTTAAGAATTTGAAAATAAATCAATTCTACCATGGGGTAATCAACAATAACGTTTTGATTATTGCAGTGGTTGTGAGTGATATTAGTGGGTTCCAACATCCTGTTTTTTTTAATGAAATGGAATAGACTCAAAGAAATAATACCAGAATATATAACAAAAGTATTTTATGACATTTTTTACATACATACCATTTATGAAATATACATAAATAACTAAACTAAAAGGCAGGACTTCATGATACAATGGTAATAACATCTGACTCCATAAATGACTAAAAGCTATTTCATACTATAAGTCACAATTGAAAAGAAAAAGTTCAAAAAATACTAATCTAGGAACAACCAGTAAAGCAAGCTTATTTTCTCAGAATGGGAGTAAAACTAGGAAGAAAGTTGTTTGGTTGGTTTTTTTTTTGCAGTTTTTGGCCACGGCCGGGTTTGAACCCACCACATCCAGCGCCCTACTCCTTGAGCCACAGGTACCACCCAGGAAGAAAGTTTTTATAAATTTTTGTTAAGGTTATCTAGTTTAAAGATCATTTAGGATTTTTTTTTTTTTTTTTTGTAGAGACAGAGTCTCACTTTATCGCCCTGGGTAGAGTGCCGTGGCATCACACTGCTCACAGCAACTTCCAGCTCTTGGGCTTAAGCGATTCTCTTGCCTCAGCCTCCCTAGTAGCTGGGACTACAGGCGCCCGCCACAGCACCCGGCTATTTTTTTGTTTTGCAGTGCGGCCGAGGCTGGGCTTGAACCCGCCACCTTCGGTATATGGGGCCGGCGCCCTACTCACTGAGCCACAGGAGCCGCCCTCAAACTAGATTTTTAAAATCAGGTGTTCCATAGCCTGGATTATGCCATCCCTCATCCCAAATCGCCTGTGAAGGTTTTGCCACCAAGTATGGATAAAGGACTCTAGCCCTGCTGCTAGGGCCTGCTGCTCTACCCATCACATTTGTCTTTCCAGGTTTGGGGAAGTCCAGAAACCTTGTCCAAGGAGTATGCAACAGCTAAGGCAGGGCCTTAGAGGACTCCACTGGTGCCCCAAGTGACCCAGAGTTGAAAGGACCAAAGCAAAAAGAGAAGGGACAACTACCCCAAAGGTTGGCCCATAGAAGAAATACCTACCTGCTAGGCCCCCAGGCTTCCAAGTAGAGCTAGCACATTTTCCAGCAACATAGCATGTGATGCCCTGAACATTCTAGAAAATGGCTACACCAGACCTTTCACACGGCACATGCACACTGCCCAAAAGACTTCCTAAGGTACCTCTTAAGTCTGGATAATACAACCTGGAATTCATTAATGGTCTAGTTTATGGACTGCTGCCTTGACTTATAAACCCCCGGTATACAAAGTTCCCATGCAGGCTTAGACATGGAAGGGTGGAAGAGGCCTCTACTTTTCCCCTATGGGTGAGGGATAAGGTTTGTTCCCCAACACCACTCCTAGCCACTGTGATTTTGACCATATCAAGGATTTGATCAACCAGCTTGGGAACCACACATGATTTCCAAAGAATTCATTCATTTTTGTTTTGTTTTTACAATTTCATACACATTGATAATTTCTGGACATAAATAAACCTAAACGGCAAAAGACCCCTTTTCAGAGGGAAGCAGGTGATCCTGACCAAGCACAATTCCCACAAAATTCTCCTAATTCATACTTGAGTTGTTGCAGGGTTTTATTTTACTTTGTGGCTTTTCTTCCACAAATTAACATTAGATCCCTTCCCCTCTCTACCACTCTTTCATGGGTGGGGGGTGCAGGGATGACAAATGTTGGATAATGTTTAACCTTCTTAGCTACCCACACCCCACCTATCCCTCTACACGTCTCCAGTCTGGTTCCTTTTTGGTTCCCCCAAACTGACAGAAAGGCTGGTGCTTCCCTGCCAACAGTGGGGAAGTGGGTTTGGCAGAAACACGATCACCCGGCCTTGGGTGGGCCCCAGAAGAGGCTGTCAGGTTGGGTCCATTTTGGAAATCACTCCCAGAGAGGAAATGGCAGACTGGCCTCCTGGGCTCTAAAATCACTCTAAAGCCAACGCACACTGGGTGGAAAGCCCATCCAGATAAAGGCGACATACTAAGACCAGAATGCTGCTCCGCCGGCCACCTGATGATGTTCCCTGGGTGGCTGCGGCAAAACACTGGCACATCCCGGCCTCCCGCATCGTCTTCCCCTCCCCCAGCGGGCGTCCAGTCCCCAGGCATCCAGACGCAGCTGTGGCCACCCGCGCGGTTCCCAACGCAGGGCCCACCCGAGGGTGAAAGCAGGAACCGAGGGGGGCGGGACCCCCTCAAGTGCCAGGGCGACTTCTAAGGAGAGGGGTGAAGGGGATGAGCGGAGGGAGTATCGGAGTATGCTCCCTGTAGGAGCAAAGTGCGCGCAGGGCGCACGGAGCCACCTCCGCAGCCCAAGCTTCCGGCGAGCCAGCCCGCGGGTAACTGCCCCGGGCCCCAGGCTGACTGCGGTTGCGGGGAAGCTGGGAGGCCCGGCGCCTTACCTGCGGCCACCCTAGCCGGGGCTAAAGGCAGAAGGCAGGCAAGCCAGAGGATGCGACTGAGGCGCGACCACCATGCCGGAGCCATGGCGAGGCCTGGAGCTGAAGCAGCGCCGAGCGGACGCGGAGGAACGCGGCTCGATCTCCGCAGCAGCTGCTCCAGGCGCGCGTCGCGGGCTGCGCGGGAGGTGCGGACGCCGCGCTCTCTGGTCTTCGTCTTGGGATGCTCAGTCTCTGCGCGCCACCGCCGCCGCCCACAGCCCGCCGCGCGACCCTGGCCCGCGTCAACCGCTCGGTGCCCGTCCCTCCCCGCATCCCTCTCGGCGTCCTTCCCACGCCGGCGCCCCCTCCCCTCTCCGTGTCCTCGTCCCTCCCTTCTCCAGGTCCCCACCCGCTGGCTCTGACTCAGCTTCTCCAGAGGTGTGCGCTTGCGTGGGGTCCTTCTCCAAGTGCCTTCCCTCTGCCCGTTCGCAGCGTGGAGATGCCGTTCTTCTTTAAAGAAAAGTCGAGCGCCTAGGGTGTGCCAGGAAATGCCCCTTACCCCTGCTGTGAAAGGGGCCTCAGCTCTCGGGACTGCACTGGCTCGGGTGTCATTCCTCAGTTTGCCTGCTTGGTGCCTGCTGTAAAGTGGGGCTCGGGCTCATACAGGGGAGCATGGCCACGCTGTCAGTGAGGGCTTTGCGAGAGGCACAGAACCTCGACGAGGAGTGATGAGCCTAAACAGAAGCTTCCATCTGCCACTTGGAGCAGAGCTCTTCTCTCCTAGGAGGTGGCCAGGCCTTGCGGGACTGGGCCCTGGTTCCAACTGTCCTCTGTTTTGCTCCATACCTGGGCAAGGGATGCTCCCACGCAGTGAGGGGTTTGGATGGCCTTTCGGGTGCAGAGGGTACTGATGGACCATAACTGCATGATATAAGGATACTGCCTCCCCTCTCCACACACACACACTTTCATCTCCTGGGAAGGGAGAGGGAACGTATCTGAGTGAGTCTCTTGTGAAAATTAAAAGTGCTGCACTGATGTCACCTCTGGGTAACATCAACCACCACACTGGTAGAAATACCAGTCCTTGCTCCTTGTGGCTCAAGTGACTAAGGCGCCAGCCACATACACCTGAGCTGGCTGGTTTGAATCCAGCCCAGGCCTGCAGAGGCAGGAGAATTGCTTGAGCCCAGGAGTTGGAGGTTGCTGTGAGCTGTAATGCCACAGTACTTTACCCAGGGTGGCAGCTTGAGGCTCCATCTCAAAAAAAAAAAAAAAAAAAGAAAGAAAAGAGAAGAAATACCAGTCCTAGGAGACTCTGGAAAAAGCCCGGGTGCAGTAGCTCACACCTGTAATCCTAGCACTCTGAGAGGCCAAGCCTGGTACATCGCTTGAGCTCAGGAGTTCCAGAGCAGCCTGATCAAGTGTGAGACTAGGAGTTTGAGACTAGCCTGGGCAAGAGTGAGACCCCTGTCTCTACTAAAAATAGAAAAAACTAGACAGGCATTGTGGCTAGCCTTTTGTACTGGGTACCTGTAGTCCCAGCTACTTGGGAGGCTGAGGAAAGAGGATGACTTGAGCCTAAGGGTTTGAGGTTGCTATGAGTTATGATGCCATGGCACCATACTCAGGGTGACAGAGTGAAACTCTGTCTTAAAAAAGAAAGAAAAGGGCTTGGGGCCTGTGGCTCAAGTGGCTAAGATGCCAGCCACATACACCTGAGCTGGCCAGTTCAAATCCAGCCCGGGTCTGCCAAACAACAAGGGTGGCTGCAACCAAAAAATAGTAGGACATTGTGGCAGGCAACTGTAATCCCAGCTACTTGGGAGGCAGACACAGGAGAATCTTTTGAGCCCAGGAGTTTGAGGTTGCTGTGAGCTGTGATGCCATAGCACTCTACCCAGGGTGACAGCTTGAGGCTCTGTCTCAAAAAAAAAAAAAGAAAGAAAGAAAGAAAGAAAAGGAATGGAAAAAAAAGACCCTAGAAAAGTCACTTTCCTCTCTATGCCTCAATACTCCTTTTCTTTAAAATAGAGTTAATGGTTCCAACCCCAGGAGACTACCCTAAGGATAAATTGAAAGTGTTCAGGCTTCACACCCGTAACACAGTGCTTACAGCACCAGCCACACACATGGAGACTGGCGGGTTTGAACCCAGCCTGGGCAGCTGAACAACAATGGCAACTGCAACAAAAAAATATCCAGGTGTTGTGACGAGCACCTGTAATCCCAGCTACTCGGGAGGCTGAGACAAGAGAATCGCTTATGTCCAAGAGTTTGAAGTTGCTGTGAACGTGACCCCACAGCACTCTACTGAGAGCAAAATAGTGAGACTTTATCTCAAAAAAGAAAAAAAAAAAAACTGAGGCTCGGTGCCTGTGGCTCAACGGGCTAAGGCACCAGCCATGTACACCTGAGCTGGCGGGTTCGAATCCAGCCCAGGCCCACCAAACAACAATGGTGGCTGCAAGCAAAAAATGGCTGGGTGTTGTGGCGGGTGCCTGTAGTCCCAGCTACTTGGGAGGCAGAGGCAGGAGACTTGCTCGAGCCCAGGAATTGGAGGTTGCTGTGAGCTGTGATGCTATGGCACTCTATCCAGGGTGACAGCTTGAAGCTTTGTCTCAAAAAAAAAAAATTGAAAATGTGTTCAATCAATCAGTGTTGGAATTACTTAAGGAACTGGGAGAGAATTTGCTGGTTCAGCAGGAATTCTAAGTGCTTAAGAAGAAAATAGGTCTGTTAAGGTTAAGAGTTTCAAATATTTGTAGCTGGAGCTTTCTGGTGGGTGCCTATAGTCCCAGCTACTTGGGAGGCTGAGGCAAGAGAATAACTTAAGCCCAAAAGTTTGAGGTTGCTGTGAGCTGCGATGTCATAGCATTCTACTGAGGGTGACATACTGAGATTGTCTCAAAAAAAAAGGAGTTTCAAATATTTGGCCACAGCTGGTGGTTTAGGCCTGTAATCCTAGCACTCTGGGAGGCTGAGGCTAGTGGATCACTTGAATTCAGGAATCAAACACCAGCCTGAGGAAGAGTGAGATCTCATTGCTACTAAAAGTAGAAAACAAACAAACAAACAAAAAAACTAGCCAGGCATTATGGCAGGCACCTGTGGTCCCAGCTACTTGGGAAGCTGAGGCAAAACGATCCCTTGAGCCCAAGACTTTGAGGTTGCTGTGAGCTATAATACCACAGCACTCTACCAAGGGCGACAAAGTGAGACTCTGTCTCAAAAAAAAAAGTACTAAAGAGAATAAAATGTATTGTTTTTTTAAATGTGTAACATTATTACACTCAATAGTAATTTTAAAGTAGCCACAGTCTTATCTAAGTCACAGAAACCAATTTCAAGGCCAATTTGAGGCTAATATTGATTTGACCCTTTTTCCTAATTCCTAGTAAGTCAGGATTTTCCATAAGCATCAATCCCCTGCTGCCACCTTCTTTCTTTTGGACTCTCATAGCACCTGGCCATCTTCCATCTCCTAACAGGCCCAAAAGACCCCTTTTCCAGAGCCCTCCAGAGAGTGTCAGCTTGTCAGGGAGGGCAGGAAATCCTTTCAGAAACCCAGCTTTTCTAAAATAGTGTTGTTGGCTAGAAATATTATTCCAGCCACGTATATAATTTTAAATTTTCTAGTAGCCACATTTATAAAAGAAAAAGAAAAGAAATTATTTTTTTTTTGCAATTTTTGGCCGGGGCTGGGTTTGAACCTGCCGCCTCTGTCATATGGGGCTGGCATCCTACTCCTTTGAGCCACAGGCATCTCCTGAAAAGAAATTAATTTTAATTATGTATTTTATTTAACTCAATATATTTAAAATATCATTTCCACATATACTCAATCTAAACATTAACAATAAGATATTTTACCTCCTTTATTTCTTTATATATATACATATATATATATTTTGAGACAGAGTCTTATTCTGTCTCCCTGGGTAGTGCCATGGTGTCATCATACTGCACAGTGACCTCAAACTCTTGGGCTTGAGCAATCCTCTTACCTCAACTACCCAAGTAATTGAGACTAAGGTGTATACCACTATGCCCAGCTAGTTTTTCTATTTTTAGTACAAATGGGATTGCACTCTTGCTCAGGCTGGTCTTGAATTCCTAAGCTCAAGCAGTCCACCAGCGTTGGCCTCACAGAGTGCTAAGATTACAGGAGTGAGCCACTTGGTATACAATTTATAGCTAGAGAACATCTCTTTTCAGACCAGCCACACTGCATATTGGGCTAGTGGCTATTGCATTAGAAAGCAGAATATTAAAATCTCTGGATTTAAATGCATCTTACCATCCCACAGGTCTTTTTTTCCCATAAATTCTCACAGTCTTGCCCACATAAGTCACATGACTCTGACCCTACTCCCAGCATCCTTGTCTAGGCTTAGGCCACATACCTGGTGCAACTTTGGTTTGGTACAAAGTAGATGCTTTTTGAATGAATGAAATAATAAGATGAACTGTCCTTTTGGTAACTTCCCTAAGCCCTTGAACATAACTCAGTGAAAGTTCATGTGGACAATCATTCATTAGTGCCTCCTCCATGCTGGCACCTTGGACTGCTTTCATAGTCGGTAGCTTATGTGATCAGTCCCTGCAATAGCACAAAAAATGAACATCCTCTCCTCTGGTGAGCATTGGTCACAACATACACTGAGGACAGCCTTAATGGGGGTCGTCTGGGGCCAAACAGCAGAATAGCAGCCTCAGGGAATAGTCTGGAATCCAGGGACAGATAAAGAAGCTTTGGACAGGGAAACCTCTTTCACCTAGCTGGGGGCTGGGGGAGACTTGCCTTTTTTTTTTTTTTGTTTGTTTGTTTGTTTGTTTGTTTTTTTGTAGAGACAGAGTCTCATTTTATTACCCTCAGTAGAGTGCCATGGCATCACATAACTCACAGCAATCGCCAACTCCTGGGCTTAGGTGATTCTCTTGCCTCAGCCTCCCGAGTAGCTAGGACTACAGGCACATGCCACCATGCCCGGCTAATCTTTTTGTTTTGCATTTCTGCAGAGGCCAGGTTTGAACCCACCACCTTTGGTATATGGGGCCGAAGAGACTGGAACATTAAACGCACCTCACTGAGCCACAGGTGCAGCTCTTGCCTGTTTTGATTAATTAAATTTTTCTGGGTAATGGAAAGTTCACACATCCTTTATGTTAGTTTTTGGAAAATCTTTCCAAAGCTGGTTAGTGGGACTCTTGGCTAAGCAAGGTGGTATAATTGAATCTCCTTCGGCAATAGCAGGGTGGCAGCTCCATATTCCTACCACATATCCTCATTGTTTTATACTGGAAATTACACTGTGGGAGCCCCCCACCCCCTGTCAGACAACAATGATTCCAGATTATGTCCTGGGAGACTTTTTAGGATTAAATCCTATGGTAGATTAGAGAATGCAAAATGGAATTCAGGGAAATCCCATTGTTGAATTTACTGTGGCTCCAGGTCTGGGCCTCAGCTCTCCCAGGGCAATGGGCATCGGGATATCCATTTGTCCTATTGAAACTCAAGAGCAATCTGGAGAGGATTAGGTGCTAGGTGATTGATTCATCATGGGAAATATTCTTCACAGGGGTAGAACTCATAGGACTAGCCTCTAGGAAGCCCATGAGCTTCAAAGCCAAGGGAAGCAGAGACTCCAGCAAGTCCAGGGGCAGTAGGAGAGAGAGGGCCTGACTTCTGGGTGGCTCTCAAAGGGTCAGACTGAGGCCTTGTACCCTGACTCACTCTATGGTAGAGCCTTCCTCTGCAAATTGGTTGTGCCCATCAGAGTGGATATTTTGGGACTCCCTGAACTATCCTTTTTAATGTTCCAGTTGACTGCCGTCCTACAAAGAGCATTATTCCAGGCAGGGCACACATTTATTCATTTGCTTATTAAACATCTGTTATGAGTTGGTGTCCCACATTCCTATGTTAAAGCCCTAACCCCCAGTGTAACTCCATTTGGAGATGATGCCCTTAAAGAGGTAATTTAGGCTAAATCATGTCAGAAGGGTAGGCCCCTAATTCAATAGAAATCATGGACTAGTAAGAAGAAGAATAGTCACAAGAAGTGGCACATACCTATAGTCTCTTATTTGGAAGGTTGAGGCAGGAGGATCATTTGTACCAAGGAGTTCAAGGCTATAATGTGCCATGATTGTGTCTGTGAATAGCCAATGCACTCTAGCCTGGGCAACATGGCAACATCCATCTCTGCAATAAAGTGCATGCGTGCAAGTGCTTTCCCCCAATGTGGCCACGGTGAAGAGGTCATGTGAGCATGCAATGAGTTGGTGGCTGCCTACAAGCCCAGAGAAGAGGCTTCAGAGTGAAACTTACCTTGCTGGTAACTTGATCTTGGACCAGCCTCCAGAACCGAACCTGTAGACTGTTATGGCAGCACTAATTCTAGTAGATCAAAATACCCTATGGGCAATGAGAATTCCTTGGTGAACAAAGACAGAAAAGGAGTTTGCCATCTAGGAGAAATTAGTAAATAAATAATTTCAGATTATGAGGTTATAAGAGAAACAGTATCATGAGAGACAGGAAGTAAAAGGGTTTTCTTTTTCTTTTGTTTTTTGAGACAGAGTTTCACTTTGTCCCCTTGGGTAGAGTGCCATAGCTCACAGCAATCTGAAACTCGTGGGCTCAAGTGATTCACTTGCCTCAGCCTCCAGAGTAGGTGGGATTACAGGCACCTGCCACAGTGCCTGGCTCCTTTTTAGAAATGGGGTCCCACTCTTGCTCAGGCAAGTTTTGAATTTATGAGCTCTAGCAATCCACATGCCCTGGCCTCCCAGAGTGTTGGGATTACTGGCATGAGCCACCACACTCAGCCTATAGGTTTTCTTACATTTTCCCTTACGAAAGGCCTCCTTGAGCTGGTGACATTTGAGCTGAGCAAGGATCAGCTCTGTGTCCCTGAGAAGAACAAGATGGGAGAGTTGACTGCAAAAGTCCCAAGGCAGAAACAATGTAGGTGAGTATGAGAGATGGAAACTGTGGAACATGATGAATGAGGGATGACTTTGCAGGTGAGGGGAGCCAGATAATGAGGGTATGGTGGGAAGTCTTTGCAGGGCTCTATGCAAATTTACCCCATAGTGATGAAGTTGACTGTCTCCAACCTCTAATTTAGGAGACAGACAAGAAAACAGGCAAAAAAAAAAAAAAAAAAACCAAACATGCCAGTGTGCTGGGAATTTTGAGACACTCAACGCATGAGGGAAGTGCAGGGATTTTGACAATGTTAAGGCTAGGCCTAACTATAGACTAGGCGTCCTCAAACTTTTTAAACAGGGGTCCAATTCACTGTCCCTCAGACCATTGGAGGGCTGGACTATAGTTAAAAAAAAAAAACAAAAAAAAACTATGAACAAATTCCTATGCACACTGCACATATCTTATTTTGAAGTTAAAAACAAAACGGGAATAAATATAATTCACACCAATGTATGTGGCCCGCAGGCTATAGTTTGAGGACCCCTGGTATAGACCTTTACATATTCAATGAAGATAAAACTTACCCCCAAATTTGTCTACCACTTTTCTCTCTACCTGTCCCCTAATACCAAACAATATTAAACAACCCTGAGCACACTGATTTCTGCCCTGGATATTTCAGCTTTCCAGAGTTTTGGAACGCCTACATTCTGAGTTGGTGGCAGTGGGAGCTTAGAGGCTTTTGCCTGCAAACAGGCAACTTCCAGTACAGAAGGGGCAGACTAATCCATTTTATTTCTCATAGGGCAGGAGTAACTGGCAGTAAAACCATCCACATGCAATCTTAACGTTTCAGCTGCAGCTTGTTCTTAAGTGGCAACATTAAACAAGCAAGGAACATGTATCAGACAGAGTGCCTTTCCTCCAGGATATCTCCAGGCGTTGCAAGTTGTTTATTGCACGGTGTGAAATGTATCTGTCTGGGAAGAGAATGCAACTATTTGGGGAGGGGGGAGCTGGTGATGATGGGATGATAGTAAGTACAGGAAGGTGCAGGAGGTGAAACCAGGGCCAGGTGGTGGTGGAGTTCAGGTCATACTGTCATGCTCTCTCCATCTAGGTCATACTGTCATGCTCTCTCCATCTAACGTGATAACCAGTGGGTTTCCAGGAACAGCTCTCCGGTCAACCGCTATCATGGATGGAGTCTGTAGGTGAAGCTCAACAGTATTTTTCCCTTTCTAGGAGGCTTTTAGTCTGGCCTATGCCACCTCAGCTGGGTATCAGGGCGTCTGTCCCACTCCCTACTCTTGTCTTTTCATTGCTTTGGCCAGGCCTGAGGCTGCTCTCCACCTGGTTTTGAATGTCAGGTAGATCCAGCCTCTAGAAGACAGAGCTGCATAACAACTGCCGCCACCTCTGGCAGAACACCTGGGCCTTTTTTGGCTGGGTCTCTTTCCAGCCTTTCCCTTCCCAAGACCCTCCTTGCCGCCTCCTCCCACCTCTGCTGGCTCCAGGAAGGGAGCGGGGAAGAACTCCCACCTAACCGTCTGCCACCAGCGGTGGACTCTACACGAGGCAGAGCGCTGCCAAGTCGGGAAGGCTCTCGGATGCCCACCGCCCCGCAGCGGCCCCCGCGTCTTCCCCACAGCCTGGAGCCTGGGAAGAATTTTAGGGCAGGCGTCCTAAGAGGTTTAGCTCTGTCTCGCGGGCATTCCGGCGGGTGGGGCCGCCTCACTGGAGCGGGTTTAAAGGGCCGGCGGGCCACCCGGACAGCGGGCGCCCCTCCCCGCTCCCGCCCAAGCCGCACCCACTTGGGGGCGGCGCGCAGGGGCCTAGTTCTCGTTCAGCGGGCGCGGCCGCTTTAAGTGGGGGCGGGACTGCGCGCGGCTGAGCGGCGGTGGAGAAGGCTGCGCTGGAGGTGGCCTGGGCTGCTGGAGGCCGACGCGCCGCCCAAGTCGGGGTAAGCGCGGGCGGGCGGCCGAACGGCCCCGGGGGGCGCGCGCGTCCCCCGGGCGTGGGGAGGCCTCTGCAGCGCGGCGGCTCTCCACAGGGGTGGAGTGGGGCTTCGAGAGTCCGGGTCTCCCCCAGGCCTCGGTCGGAGCCGGCCGTCCTCAGATCTGCGCCGCTTCTGGCGGAGCCGGGAGGAAGCGGTGGGAGGCGTAGGGCTAGCGGGCGCGGGGATTGGCCCTCTGCGCTCTCCGTAGCACGGCCTGGGAGGCTATCGCGGAGTGTCCGAGACGGTGACAAAAGGAGGGAACCAGAGGGCCGTTTGCGATCAGAGAGGTCGAGTGAAGGGTTGGGCACTCGTCCTCCCAGAGGCGCCCCGGGGCCGGCCTGGTACCTCCTGGCCTCCACGCAGACACCTGGTTTGCCAGGCCCTTGGGCGGACAACGAAGGTAGCCGTGACTACAGCGCCCCCTCTGGCCCGGCGGCGCCGCCTCAGGCTGAGCTCGGCGGAGCTGGGCCGGCGGGCGGCGGGGCCGTTTACCCCGGAGTGTGGGCGGGTGCGGCCCGGGCCTTCCCACCTGGGCTTGGGCGCAGTGGGCTCGCTGGAGTCTAGGCCCGGCCCCTCGGCCTCCGGCGTCTTTGAGCCTCTTTCTAACAGACAGGCGGAATGGGACCTTTTCCACGTAAGGGACCCTAGGCCGGCGGGAGGCAGAGCCTGGCTTCTCGGGGCTCTGGGAAATGGCAGAATTGACGCCTTACGTGAAAAAAAAAAAAAAAATTGGTCTGAGCCTGTAAAAAGTTTGGGCAGTACTAGGGGTTCTTAGGCAGGGAGAACCCGGGACCCTGAATCTTGGGTCCTCTGGGAATCGGGGACGGGGTGTGGGACCTTCTGTGCTTGGAGGAGGGAGTGTGACCTGAAAGAGGTGAACAGTCGCTAAATCACCCAGCAGGGCTGGTGGAATCCCTGGCCTTGGTTTCCTTAGTCACTAAGGCTTAGTGGCTTCTGCCCTGAGCTAGAGGGTTGGGGCTTTCTGCGGGCTGCTGGAGGACAGCTGTGAGCATCCTCTCTACATAGAAGAGTGGCTGAAAGGAGCTCTCTGGTTTCAGGGTGGCTTCCATCGCCTGTGTCATCTGCAAGGGAGCATATTCAGTAGAGCAGGGCCTTTAGAAGGCCTGTAGATGAGTGACTGGTGTGTCTGTTGACGAAAGAAAACTAAGGCATAAAATCACCTTTTAATGCAGGGTGAAATTATTCAAGGAGACTAGCAATCTGGGAGGCAGAAGCGAGTGGATTACCCTGAGCTCACAGGTTCGAGACCAGCCTGAGGAAGTGTGAGACCCCCCCCCCGTCTCTAAAAAAATATCTGGGAGTTGTGGCGGGGGCCTGTAGTCCCAGGTATTTGGGAGGCTGAGGCAAGGGAACCGCTGGAGCCCAAGAGTTGGAGGTTGCTATGAGCTATATAACTCTACGGCACTCTACCAAGGGTGATAAAGTGAGACTCTGTCTCAAAAAAAAAAATGCAGGGAGGGTGGGTAAAAGCAATTTCACCAAGTTCTCTGGACACTTGTGACAGCTCTTAAAATAGAAACCAAGTTTCCATCTACATGTCAGATCAAGCAGCAGTTCTTAAAGTATAGTCATCAGCAGCCTGTTTCTGACT
The DNA here is from genome assembly GCA_963573935.1 of Arctocebus calabarensis. Classification (NCBI taxonomy): domain Eukaryota; kingdom Metazoa; phylum Chordata; class Mammalia; order Primates; family Lorisidae; genus Arctocebus; species Arctocebus calabarensis. Next base: position 13,931 of record CAUYON010055483.1, read on the forward strand.
GAGGTGCTTTTTGAAGCATTTATTCATATAAGGAACATTTTTTGCTTGCCTACTGTGTGGGAACTGCAAACAAAATCTAAAGCTGCCTGTGTTCTTCACTGAACCACCGTCTTTTGGGTAGTCCTTGGAACTCCAACTTTGGTGATTTTAATGCACTCTGAAGTTTGAGAACCAGTTGCCTAGGGCGGGGATTGCTGAAGCTCAGTCACCAGGCCAAATCCACCCTGCTGCCTGTTTTTATACAGCCCATGAACTCAAAATGGTTTTATATTTTTAAGTGGCTGGAGGGGGGGGGGAAGGAATGAAAAGGATATGAAATTCAAATTTCAGCATCCATAAATAAAGTTTTATCAGAAGACGGCCTCATTTACATGTTGTCTATGACTGCTTTCTGGCTACATCAGAACTGAGTAGTTGTAACAGAGAATGCATGCCCCCAAAGACTAAAATATTTACTCTTCAGCTGTTTACAGAAAATGTTTGTCAACCCCTGACTCAAGGAAAGAAGGAAATAGGGTGGGAAAGAAAAGTATCTATATATAAACATTATGTTTTGAAATTACTAAAGTGGATTTGGGTATATTTTATATTCAAAAAAGCAGAAGGAATAGTGTTATTGTAGATTAATGTGCGAGTACTTAGATGAATATAGGCCTTTCTTTTTTTTTTTTTGAGACAGAGTCTCAAGCTGTCACTCTGGATAGAGTGCCGTGGCATTATAGCTCACAGCAACCTCCAATTCCTGGGCTCAAGCGAGTCTCCTGCCTCCGCCTCTCAAGTAGCTGGGACCACAGGCACCCGCCACAACGCCTGACCATTTTTTTTTTTTTTTTGGTTACAGCTGTCATTGTTGTTTGGCGGGCCCAAGCTGGATTCAAACCCACCAGCTCAGGTTAGGTGTACCTTAGCCCATTGAGCCACAGGTGCCGAGCCGAATATAGGCCTTTCAATAAGATTTTCATAGAGATTGTGAGCCCTTGCCCATAGTAAGTTGGCTGTCTATATGCTTCTTTTCATAGGCTGGGTGAACTCATGGACCTGATACTTTTCTCTTGAGAAACAAACCAGCTCAACAGAAAAATGGCATTTGTTGCAACACAAGGGGCCACGGTGGTTGACCAAACCACTCTGATGAAAAAGTACCTTCAGTTTGTGGCAGCTCTCACAGATGTAAATACACGTGAGTTGGTCCTTTTTGTCCTTTAGAAATGCATTGATATGACTCATTCAAATCAGTTCAGATGATGTGCACTTTGAGATAAATGGTGACATTAACTGTTAACTTTATTTTTCCATTCTCTACTTTGTAGAGAAGCAAAATGATGAGCAGTACTGGCTGGAGCCCCAGAGAGGCGCGTGTGGGTCTGTGTGTGTCTGTGTATATCTGTGTTTTAGTCTCTGCGTGCGCATGTGTGTCTGGTAGTACAAATGTGTGTGACTGATTGTAGGGAACTAGCTAGCTATGTGCCTTCTCGTAGGCCATGACAGTCAAACTGATAAGATCTGATTGCTTCTCTTAAGTTATTAAATCTAGTAATTTTAGGAACAACCTTATTATAATTTCAATTGTCTGATGGTTTGTTTTGCCTTTTACAGCTGATGAAACAAAGTTAAAAATGATGCAAGAAGTTAGTGAAAATTTTGAGGTATGAGCTTTATATTTTATATTTTACATTTTGAGGTAAATATTCTTAAGTACTTTCCTTGTTGCTGTTATGTTAGGCTTACTTACATATTATTTTTGCTAATGCAATCTATTATATATTAAAACTGAAAATTCATAGACAGTATTGTCCACCTTCACACTAGTGGTAGTGAACTCCGCGTTATGTTGAGGAATGTTAGTTTTGGTTTGGTATTTTTTTTTTTTTTTTTGATATCAAGCTGTTGTCCTGGGTAGAGTGCGATGGCATCATAGCTCAAAGGACCTCAAACTTTGGACTCAAGTGATCTTCTTACCTAAGTTTTTCTATTCTTAGTGGAGACAGGGTCTCACTTTTTGCTTAGGCTGGTCTTGAACTTGTGAGCTCAAGCAATCCACCCACCTCAGCCTCCCAGAGTGCTAGGATTACAGGTGTAAGCCACTGAACCTGGCCTTTGGTTTGGTCATTTTAATTTTTTTTTTTTAATGGCGTCATAGCTTGCAGCAACCTCAATCTCTTAGGCTCAAGTGATTCTCTTGCCTCAGCCTCCCAAGTAGCTGGGACTATAGGCACTTGCCACAACACCCCGCTATTTATAGGGGGGGGGGCTCACTGTTCCTTGGCCTGAATCTGTGAGCGCAAGCAGTCCATCTGCCTTGGCCTCACAGAGTGCTGGGATTATAGGCGTGAGCCACCATGCCCAGCCCATTTTAATATTTTTTTCATTTTTAAATAAGGTAGCTTTTTTAGGTGAATACTCTTACAGTGCATTCAGACTTAAGTTGTGAATTAATTATGTTCAGGTAAATGATGTTATGTTATTATGTAATGAGATCTGGATGTCAGTTCTGGCTCTACTATTTAGGACCTCTATGACCTTGATCAAGGAGTTTATCTCTTCTGGACCTCACAGTCCATAATTTTACATTGTCATGTAGGTCCCTTTGTCTCTGTTCATTTTTCTTCAATCTTCTTTTTTTTGAGACAGAGTCTCACTCTGCCCAGGCTAGAGTGCCATGGCATCAGTCTAGCTCCTAGCAACGTCAAGCTCCTGAGTTCAAGTGATCTTCCCACCTTAACCTCCAAAGTAGCTGGGACTACAGGTGCTGACCACAATGCCCAGCTAATTTTTTTCTATTTTTAGTGTGTGTGTGTGTGTGTGGGGGTGTTTCTTGCTCTTGCTTGGGCTGATCTTGAACTCCTGAGCTCAAGGGATCCTCCTTTCTCAGTCTCCCAGAGTGCTAGGATTATAGGCACGAGTCAGTATACCCAACCTGATGGTTAATTTCTATTGGCTATAGGTCGCGTTATCTTGTTTCTCTGCTTGTCTAAGTAACTTTTTATTATATAGTGAACTTTATATGTGAACTGTTATAGGGACTCTTATCTCCCTCTGAATTGTTGATTCAGTTACCTGCTGATCTCATTGATCTTGTTTAGACTTGGTTTTATGCTTTGGTAGGGAGGATCTTTTGATAGCCCAAGGTGTTTCTCAAGTCTCTAACTTGATGGTATTCAACCTCTAAACTCTGTCTCCCTGTGGATTTCATCAGAAATTGATTTTAGGGCCTGGTCCTTCCTCAGCTGCGTATCTAATGTCTGGGAGGTAGTATACCAAGATGTTAAGTAGGTCTTTGCATTCTGGCTAGACTAAATCAAACATCCTCTTATGTTGCTGCACATTGCACCAGTATCTTTGTTCATCTCTCAATTCTAAAGCAGCTACCCTGGTATGTTTTAAGTAGTGTTCTCCTATGTATGTGCAGCCCAGCCCACTGTAGTTCATTTCTCTCTGGCGCTCTCCTTGCAGATCCCAACCACTTGAGCTGCCCTGCACTCTGAGGTTTGCCTCCCTATCTCAGCAGGCCTGTCCTCTATTTGGACCCAGCATTCTGAACCCTAGTCACCTGGATCACCTAGGCAAAGAACTGTGATGATCATGAGGCTCAACTTGTGAATCTCCCTCCTCTTGAGAATCATGGTCTTATGCTGCCCCTTGTCCAACGCCTGAGAAAAAGTTATCTCATATTTTGCCCAACTTTATGGTTCACCTGGGTATTGGTCTCACAGACAAATGAGAAAGTTACAATTTCTTACTTTTATTTATTTATTTATATATATATATTTTTGAGACACAGTCTCACTATGTTGCCCTCAATAGAGTGCTGTAGCGTCACAGCTCACAGTAACCTCAAACTCTTGGGCTTAAGTGATTCACTTGCCTCAGCCTCCCAAGTAGCTGGGGCTACAGGCACCTGCCACAATGCCCGGCTATTTTCTTATTGCAGTTGTCATTGTTGTTTAGCTGACACAGGCTGGGCTCGAACTCACCAGTCTCAGTTCATGTGGCTGGTGCCATAACCACTGTGCTACAGGCACTGAGCCTATTTTTTATTTTATAATTTTTTTCATGTCAGATGGGAAATGTGCCAACAACATAACAAGGTTTGAGGAAGCCATATTGCTCACATGAGCATGAAACCTCAATCGTCATGTTTCTGGACTACAAAAGGATCAAATTTCTTATTTTTAATGTGAGATAATAAAACCTTTCTCACAAGGTTATTAAGGTTAAGAGTAACAGATAAAATGTTTCATAGCCTATGCCTGGTCTTTTGAATTAATAAACATTATATAAATGCTAATGGGATTGAATCAAATACCCTACTGCTTGTAGTAATGAATAGTATTGTAGCTTAATTTTTTTAAGTAGTCATTTTCAAGGACTTGTTGCCTTGAGCCAGGCTAGAAAAAAAATCTTGAGATACTTAGACATCTAAAGAGCTTTCTCTTCTGCCCAAGCTGCTAAAGTAAGCTGTTAAGAAATATATACATATGAGAAGAGGTGGGAGGCAGAAAAGGATCAGCTTCTCTTCTACAGTTTTTTGGAAGAACTGATCTGAGAGAACCATAGTCCTAGCAGGTTTATTTGAGAAGCTGAAACATGGGCTTTGTGAGAATCTGCCGGAACAAGCAAATGGGCCAAGCCTCCCAGCATTGGCTTAGGCATATCTGGATTAAGTGTCTGGCTTTATTCTTCTTTTTCGTATCTGAAGTTAGCAAGTTAGATGGTGGCTTTTGATCTCAGATGCATTGATTAAATTAACAGAATTGAAAGTAAAGTACTATGTGACTTTTGAAATCTATATGGTCTGCACATTTGACTTAAATGAAATTCAGATGACTGAGTTAAAATTAAATCAAAGAATTAAATGCTGGAATGACTATCAGTAGGCAATTCTAAATTACCATCATTATCATACTAGAAAAATTTCTTTTTTTATTTTTTTGAGACTGAGTCTCACTCTATTGCCCTGGGTAGAGTACCACGGCATCATAGCTCACAGCATCCTTAAACTCTTAGGCTTGACCAGTCCTCTTGCTATAGCCTCTCACATAGCTGGAACTATAGGCACCCACCACTATGCCTGGTTAGTTTTTTTATTTTTAGTAGAGATGGAGTCTTTTTTTTTTGTCAAGGTGGTCTGAAACTCCTGAACTCAGGCAATTCACCTGCCTTGGCCTCCCAGAGTGCTAGTATTAAAAGTGTGAGCCACCTATTCTGGCCCTGAATGGTCCTTTTTTGTTAGAGAAATTCAGAACCCAGATGTTTGGAGCTATGTCGTCAGTAGTAAATATGGATTTATATGCAAATGTGCTTGATTTTTTGGTAATCTGGTAGTTGAACGTTCCAGCATGAATCTTTTCTCTTTCCTTGAATCCTTGATGGTGATTGGTTCATAAAGGTTAAGGGATGAAATGTGACAGAGTTCTGTCCCCCCCAAATTCACAGTCTATTTGGGTAGAAGCTATTCAGGTCCTACACAAAATCCTGAGTACTCAGCTATAGTATTCTGTGTGAGTAGACCCCTCACAATTGTGTGCCAGGTTGGGCCCAGAAGACTGATATGTAGGTGTGTGTACCAAGAATAGTAGTGGTTTCTTTCCTTTATAGACTCTTCTAAAGTTGCCTGTGTGATAGACAAGTGCACACACTTCCTTTCTTTTTTTTTGGAGACAGAGTCTCTCTTTGTTGACCTTGGTAGAGTGCCATGGCATCATAGCTCACAGCAACCTCGAACTCCTGGGCTTAAGTGTTTCTCTTGCCTTAGCCTCCCAAGTAGCTGGGACTACACGAACACGCCACAATGCCCAGCTGTTTTTTTAAAGATGAGGTCTTGCATTTGCTTAGGTTGGCCTCAAAACCTCTGAGCTCAGGCAACCCACCTGCCTCGGCTTCCCAGAGTGCTAGGATTACGGGCATGAGCTTCCTTGGCTAGCCACACACTTTCTTTTTATAGCCCTACATTTAACTGGTGGGTGCCTCCTCTCACCAGTTTGTCAGATTAGTGATAGTGAAAGTTTAACTCCTTTCTCTTAAACCTTCATCTCTGTGGTACTGAATGTTTTTTAGTGCTTTGTACACTTGTACTTTCTCTTAATTTTGTAACTTTTTCTTAGAACCTTTTCCTCTACTTTTTCATGGGTAAGTCTTACTTGCCTTTCAGGTTTGTTTGTTTTCATTTTTTTTTTTTTGAGACAGAGTCTTACTTTATTGCCCTCAGTAGAGTACCATGGCGTCATAGCTCACAGTAACTTCCAACTCTTTGGGTTCAATCGATTCTCTTGCCTCAGCCTCCCAAGTAGCTGGGACTATAGGTGTCTGCTACAATGCCCGATTATTTTTTAGAGATGAGGTCTTGCTCTGTCTGGCTCAGGCTGGTCTTAAACCTGTGAGCTCAGGCAATCCACCCCCCCTTGGCCTCCCAGAGTGCTGGGATTACAGGCATGAGCCACTGCACCAGGCCTGCCTTTCAGGTTTTAGTGTAAACATTACTTCATTACTTGTTTTTTTTGTTTTTATTAAGACAGCCTCTAGCTGTTGCCCTTGGTAGAGTGCTGTGGCATCACAGCTCACAGCAACCTCCAGCTCCTGGGCTTAAGTGATTCTCTTGCCTCAGCTTCCCAAGTAGCTGAGACTATAGGCTCCTGCCACAATGCCTGGCTATTTTTTGGTTGTAATTGTCATTGTTGTTTAACAGGCCTGGGCTGGATTTGAACCTGCCAACCTGGTGTATGTGGCTGGCGCCTTAGCCACTTGAGCTACAGGCGCCAAGCCAACATTACTTGTTGAGAAAAGCATCTTCTGTCCTTGGTTTCGTCCAGTAAATTATGTCCTGTTGTAGTTGCTGGTACTTTTTATGGATAGCTATCTTCCCATTACTGTTGCCTGCCTTCATCTCTGAAGGCATAGGTTTATTGTATTCATCATTTTATCTCCTTATGAGCACATGATAGGAAGTCAGTAAATATTATTGAATGAGGGCAGCGACTGTGGCTCACTGGGTAGGGCACTGGGCCCATATACCGAGCGTGGTGGGTTCAAACCCAGACTTGGCCAAAGTGCCGCAGAAAGATGGCCGGGTGTTGTGGCGGGCACCTGTAGTCCCAGCTGCTCGGGAGGCTGAGGCAAGAGAATTACCTAAGCCTAGGAGTCAGAGGTTGCTATGAGCTGTGTGATGCCACGGCACTCTACCAAGGGCGATTAAGTGAGACTGTTTCTACAAAAAAAAAAAAAAAAAAGATTGTTGAATGAATAAGTGAGGTATTAAAAGAGAAAAAGGAGGACTTGGGTGTTAGGTATACATTTGATTTGAATCCACTTCCAAAACGTTTTATTTTTTTTTGAGACTGAGTTCTTGGTAAGTTACCTGTGAACCCCTGGGCTCAAGTGATCCTCCTTTATGAACTTCCTAAGTAGTTGGTGTCACAGGCTCAAACCACCATGCCCAGCTCTAAATGTTTTAACTTCTTTATCTGTGAAATAGATAATACTTATCTTAGGGTTGTAGTGAGGACCAAATGAGAAAAAATAAAAGGCATATAGGTGCTCTGTAAATAATAACAGAGCTTTGGCACTTAAGTGTTCTGTAAATAATAACAGATAACACTTACTGAGTGTTTATCATAGATGGTGTTATAAACTTTACATATAGTAACTATAAACTTTACATATAGTAACTTATGTAATTTTTTTTTTTTTGTAGAGACAGAGTCTCACTTTATTGCCCTCCGTAGAGTGGTAGAGTGCCATGGAGTCACACAGCTCACAGCAACCTCCAACTCCTGGGCTTAGGTGATTCTCTTACCCCAGCCTCCCGAGTAGCTGGGACTACAGGCGCCCACCACAATGCCCAGCTATTTTTCTGTTTTTGCAGTTCGGCTGAGTCCGGGGCCCTACTCGATGAGCCACAGGCACCACCCAACTTATGTAATCTTAACAATAGTCTTGTAAGGAAAACAGGAAGTAATATTACCCCCAGGAAAACAGGAAGTAATATTACCCCCAGAGAGGTTAAGTAACTGTCATTTCCTAAGTGGGATCTACAAACTGTACTAGTAGTCATTTTGTTATATGCTCTCTAAAATAGCTTTATTTCCTATTTTAAAATTGGTGCTGTGGGGGCCAGGCTTGGTGCCTTGCATCTATAATCCTAGCACTCTTGAGGTGGCTGCATTGCTTGAGCTCACAACTTTAAGACCAGCCTGAGCAAGAATGAGACCCTGTCTCTACCAAAAATAGAAAAATTAGCTGGTGTTGCGGAGAGTGACTATAGTCCCAGCTACTTGGGAGGCTGACGCAAGAGGATTCCTTGAACCCAAGAATTTGAGCTGTGATGCTACTGCACTCTTGCGAGAGTGATAAAGTGCGACTGTGTCTCAAAAAAAAAAAAAAAATTCAAAACGTTTGGTGCTGGGATAAATAACCGATTATAGTAGATTAGATTATAATCTGATTAATATAGGTCTGATCATTAAATTTGATTTTTAGGTTAGAAAAAGGTATCACTTTCTTAGGATCTTCGTTTTCCAGATGAAGAAACTGAGATCTAGATGCCAAATAACTTCTCAGAGGTCTCATACTTAGATTATGGCTGAGCCAGCCTAGAATGGACTCCAAATTCAATATTTTCCAAAGTGTTGGTATTTCTAGTTTTAATAGTAAATTTTAGCATTTACGTCTATTGAATTGGATTTCAGAAACACTAATCATTCTAATTTACTTAAAACTACTTATCACTAAAGCATCTGCAGATATTAAAAATTACCATTAACTGTGCTGAAATATCTTTATTCTTTTGAGGTTATAGTATGTGACTTTTTTTATTTATTGAGACAGAGTTTCACTTTGTCACCCTCAGTAGAGTGCCGTGGTGTCATAGCTACAGCAATAACTTGAGCTCAGGCGATTCTCTTGCCTCAGCCTTCTGAGTAGCTAGGACTATAGGCCCCTGCCATAAGGCCCAGCTATTTTTTAGAGATGGGGGTCTCACTCTGGTTCAGGCTGGTCTCAAACCCACGAGCTCAGGCACAGCCTACCAGAGTGATAGGATTACAGGCATGAACCACCATACCTGGCCTATTTTGAAATGAAAACATGTACATATAACTTACTGAGCTTTTCTTTTCTTTTTGCCTAATTAGAATGTAACATCATCTCCTCAGTATTCCACATTCCTGGAACATATCATCCCTCGATTTCTTACATTTCTTCAAGATGGAGAAGTTCAATTTCTTCAGGAGAAACCAGCCCAGGTAATCTGTTCAAAAATATCAATGAGGAATAAAAAATAATGCTGTAGGATGGTGAGCATTTATGAATTAACTGAGAAAACTTCTACTTAAAAATGAAAGAAGTTTTCTCACTTAAGAATAACTTTGTCTAAGACCGTTGCTGCCTCGTTTAAATGTCTTGGTTTTATTTTGTCTAGACCGTCTCTGTGTGATTTAAATTATTCACATTTGCCAACTATGATACATATATGTACATTGTTTATTACAGGCAAATTCAAATATATATAAAGGAAGGAATTACCTCACCCCTGTACCTATTGGGCCAACTCTAATCTTGCACATTTCTATTCTACAGCACATGGCCAATTTTGTTTGTACACCTCCCCCCATACTCTGTATACCCCACCATCATGATCATTTAAATAAGTCCTTTTCTTTTTTTTCTTTTTATTTTATTTATTTATTTTTGAGACAGAGTCTCAAGCTGTTACCCTGGGTAGAGTGCTGTGGCATCACAGCTCACAGCAACTTCCACCTCCTGGGTTTAAGCGAGTCTCCTGCCTTTACGTCCCAAGTAGCTGGGACTACAGGCACTTGCAACAATGCCTGGCCGTTTTTTTTTTGGTTGCAGCCATCATTGTTGTTTGGTGGGCCTGGGCATTCAAACCCGCCAGCTCAGGTGTGCGTGGCTGGCGCCTTAGCCACTTGAGCCACAGGCGCTGAGCCTAAATAAGTCCTTTTCTATCAGTATTTCATACCATTTTTTTCTGTAAGTATTTCAGCATATATCTTATTAATGAGTTTTAGAAAACATTACCATACTACCAGCAAAAGGTATTTACTTATTGGTAAATATGGTATTTTTAACTTATATGAATTCAAGACCTTACATATTTGCCATACCTTTTACCTGTGGGCTGCACAGACCAAATTATGAAAGCTGAGGCCAACTAGTGGTGTAACTAGTCCTCAGGCCTAGGGTAATAGGAGATGCCTTCATGGGTGCTAACCCAAGATTGAAGGGAGACCCTAAACTAAGTTCACTTGGTGTTTTGCACTCTGATCTTAAATCTATTCCATATTTGCACACTAGTGTCCTTCTGCTGGAAATCCTGATAAGTTGTGAAAGAGGAGAAAATTAGCTTAGTTGATTTGGTATATAACTAGAAATATTGAAAATAATAATTTGTAGCACATAATTTGGTTTACATTTAAGTTGTTTAAATGGACTATTTATAAAATCAGAATCATTTTGTAGCATGGTAAAATTCAGATAGTTGTATGATACTTGTAGAATATGAGAGAATTAATTTGGATCCCTTAGCAGTATTTTTATCTTTTTATTTATTTTTATTTTTCCTTGCCAGCAACTGCGGAAGCTAGTACTTGAAATAATTCATAGAATACCAACCAATGAACATCTTCGTCCTCATACAAAAAATGTTTTGTCTGTGATGTTTCGCTTTTTAGAGGTAACCTTTGAGAATCAATTCTTGTTGTATATCCGTATTCAAAACTTTCAATGATTTTCTTATGGTAAAATCTAGTGTTTTACAACTTGTTTTTTATTCGAGTTCTGATGAGTACAGATTTTTCTTAATGTCCCCTTTCCCCCATTTCCTCAACTAAATTTCTAAGAAAGATAACTTCATTGAAGATGATTTGTTTGAGTCACTGGGAAATTGATCAGACATAGTGGAACTCTTTGAAAAATTTGTGTGGTAGTTGACTCAGAGTTCAGGGTTCATTTGCATTGTACTTTCTTTTTTTTTTTTTGAGATAGAGCCTCAAGCTGTCACCCTGGGTAGAGTGCTGTGGCATCACAGCTCACACCTCCAACTCCTGGACTCAAGCCATTCTCCTGCCTCTGTCTCCCAAGTAGCTAGGACTACAGGTGCCCACCACAACGCCCGGCTATTTTTTGGTTGCAGCCATCGTTTGGTGGGCCTGGGCTGGATTCGAACCTGCCAGCTCAAGTGTATGTGGCTGGCACCTTAGATGTTTGCGCCACAGGTGCCAAGCTATGCTTCATACTTTATGTTGTGTATATCTCAGAAAAGTGCTTTACACTTTTTCAAAGAATGTCTTGAATTCTTAAAATGAATTCAGTTAGTACTTGTTAAATTAATCTCTAAGATTGTTTTCTTGCTCTTCTTAGTCTTGAAGTATTTAGAATTCTCTGGTATCTGGGGCCCCTAGAAAGATAAGATTTGGAGGGGTGAGAGTTGGGTCAGATCTTGGGCCTGTTTTTAGCTGTGTCATGTCGGCCATGTGGTTTAACTGTTCATGAGTCAAATGTGGGATGGCACCACCAGAGCACTTGTAAAGTGCTTAGCAGAGGGTCCAGCCCATGGGGGGTGCTGGATGATTATTTTTTCCTGGTCTCTTGGCAATATTTTCAAGCAGTGAAAAGTCTTAGTTGGACCTTGAAGTCCTTAGTTCATGATGAGATTTGTAAATACCTGTCTCTCAGAGTATTACTGGTGGGATGCCCTTCAGGTGGTCCACAAAAGACCACAAAAACTGGGACAGCTGGCTTGGTGTGGCAGTTAATGCCTGTAATCCTAGCATTCTGGGAGGCCGAGGCAGGTGGATTGCCAGAGCTCAGGAGTTCAAGACCAGCCTGAGCCAGAGCGAAACCTTGTCTCTAAATATAGTCAGGTGTTGTGGCAGGTGCCTGAAGTCCCAGCTACTGGGGAAGCTGAGGCAAAAGAATCACTTGAGCCCAAGAGTTTCTGTGAGCCATGGCACTCTACTGAGGGAGACAAAATGAAACTCTGTCTCAAAAAAACAAACAAAAAAAATCTGTACAGCTGTGTTCTGTAGGGGTTATGAATTTTCAACAATCAAATATAATTTGGTTGATTGAAGATGTGCATTTAGAAAATGCTTAATGTTTACGTTCTGAAAGTATAACTTCTTGTAAATGCTTTTTTTTTAAAGACAGAAAATGAAGAAAACGTTCTTATTTGTCTAAGAATAATTATTGAGCTACATAAGCAGTTCAGGCCACCAATTACACAAGAAGTAAGTCATTTATCCTGATAGCATTTATGAATTGTGTCAACATCTTTCTTCTGTGTACATTTTTAGTCTCTCTTTCAGAGTTGATCAAATGTGCTACCTTTACACATATAGAAAATACAACCTAAGTTGGAGACAATTCTTCACAGGTTAACAAGGAGTTTTTTTTTTCAATGTGTGTATCAATACTTCTCTAAATTTGTTCAGTAGATAAAATGTTATTAACTAACCAAATGGCGGGTCTGTTTGGATAGTTCTAGTATTGATATGTCTGATGTGCTAGTTATCTTATGGGGAAATTTGGGCTCTGAAGTCAGAGCTGGGTTTGAATCTCAATTCTGCAAGTCAGTAGTAGTGTTACATTGGGTAAACTTGGAACCTTTATGAAACTTTCTGTAAAATGGGGATAATTGTAGCATATATTCAAAATGCTATTTGAAAAATTAGATATAAAAGTTAAAGTTCTTAGCAGAGTAGTAAGTGTGCAACATTTGCCAAAATTTGATAATACCTAATGTGATGATGACCTTAGTAAATGTCTGTTGGAGATTATTTGGAAGTAAAAGCCTAATGATGAAATAGAATTCCTGTCATCTTAAAAATGGTGGTTAATGTCTTGATGATTTCCTTTCCTTTTTCTCACTTTAATGTGTGTTTTTCAATTTAAAAAAAATTCTTTTAATTTTTTAAAATTTTAGAATATTATAGGATATATACATTTGGTTACATAATTTGCTTTTGAACATTTAAAGTCAAATTATAAGTGTTCCCTTCACCCAGTATGTGTGCATTGTACCAGGTAGGTGTGAATTTACCCAGCTTCTTCTCCCTGCCCCCCCACCTACTTGATTTCTGTTGAGCTTTACTTCCAGATGTGCACATAAATGTTGAACAACGAATTCAAATTTAGTTTGGGGTACATAAATGTATATTTTCTACATAATTGTGATAATAACATCTTATATCCTGATTGTTTTCTTTCATATTATAAGTAAGCATCTTGCCAACCATAAAACTTCTTTATAAAATTAATTTTTAATGGGTGTGCATAATATTCTTTCTTGTGGGTATCCTTATTTTCTGGATATTTAAGGTATTTCAAACTTTTTGTTTTATGACTATTACTGAATATTTGTGGTTTAAATAATTTTGCAAAGTTGTAGAAGTAGAATGACCAGTTGAAGGGTATTAATGTGTCAGTGCTTCTGATATATATTGCTAAATGGATTTTAGGAATTTATGATCCCTGAGTAGTATATGAGAGTATCCTCATCACACCCTCCCAAACGTTGTAAAAGTGGCATTTATTTATTTATTTATTTATTTATTTTTTAGAGGCAGAGTCTTGCTTTGTTACCCTCAGTAGAGTGCTGTGGCATCACTGCTCACAGCAACCTCCAGCTCTTGGGCTTAGGCGATTCTCTTGCCTTAGCCTCCCAGGTAGCTGGGACTACAGGCGCCTGCCACAATGCCTGGCTATTTTTTTGTTGCAGTTTGGCCGGGATTGGGTTTGAACCCACCACACTTGGTAAATGGGGCCAGCACCCTACTCACAGAACCACAGGTGCCACCCGAAAGTGGCAGTTATTTTAATTTTCGTCTCTTTGCCCTTTCTGAGTTAGAATCTTACTTGTATTAATACATGTTTATATATGTTTTATGTTAATATGTTTTGTTCATGAATTGCCTATTTGTTAATATGTTTTGTTTGTTCATGAATTGCCTATTTGTTTCTTGAGTCTGACATTGTCCTTATTTTATGAGTTCTTATATATCAAGATTATTATATTATTTATTGTAAGCATTTCCTGTTTATGAATATCTTCGTATAATGAAAGTGTCACTTTTCTTTTTTTTTTTAAGATTCATCATTTCTTGGATTTTGTGAAACAGATTTATAAGGAGCTTCCAAAAGTAGTGGTATGTTTTTACAATGGTTTGAATTTCTTCCTTTTTCCAAAGGAATTTTGGAATAGTTGAACAAATGGGTGTGTGTTTGGGGAAGATACTAACTTTACAGGAGGGAATATTTAATGATGGTTAAAATCTAGGTGGATAAAGTAGCCTTTCAAAAAAAGAGTTCTTTTCAGTTTCTCTATGTAGCTTCTTTTTTTTTTTTTTTTACATAAAAGAAATGTTGAAATTTTGGAAAACCAGAAAATAAATCATCCATAATTCTCTCACTTGTAAGCAACCATTGACATTGAAGTTTTATTTTGTTTTTTGCTTTGTGCATTTTAATTTAATTTTCCTTTTTTTTTTTTTTTCCTTATTTTGAGTCAGAGTCTTATTATGTCACCCTCGGTAGAGTGCCGTGGTGTCACAGCTCACAAATAACTTCCAACTCTTGGGCTTAAGCAGTTTTCTTACCTTAGTCTCCCAAGTAGCTGGGAGTACAGGCGCCCACCACAACACGTGGCTATTTATTTGTTGCAATTGTCATTGTTTTAGCTGGACTGGGTCTGAACCCACTAGCTTCAGTGTATGTAACTAGCGCCCTACCCACTGTACTACAGGTGCTGCCTGCTTTTATGCATTTTAAACATGGATGAGTTCACAATCTCGAAGACTTTCAGGAGGTGGTGGTATAGATTTTCAGTATTTTTCTATGTCATTACAAAAATTTTTCAGTATTGTTAAGAACTCTTTACAAGCAGTACTGCAACTTAAAAGCTTGTAGAGTAGAAGAGGAAAATCACCCTTGTCTTGTTCTCAACTTATGAGAAGTAGTTGCCATTACCAGTTTGGAATATCTTCCAGACTATCTTTCTGGTGGTCATACCTTGATTATTTCCTTATTGCTTGTTTTCTGAATTTTTAATATTTTGTTAACACAAATGCTTTTGTAGAAATTATCATACATAAATCTGTTCGTGTCAGAATTTTTTATTTTAAAGATTTCTTTTTGGCCAGGCGCTGTGGCTTATGCCTATAATCCCAGCATTCTGGGAGGCTGAGGTATATAGACTGCTAGAATTCAGAAATTGAAGCCTGAGCAAGAGCAAGACCCCCATCTCTACTAAAAATAGAAAAACTAGCCAGGTGTCATGATGGGTGCCTGTAGTCTCAACTACTTAGGAGGCTGAGGCAAGAGGATTGCTTAAGCCCAAGAGTTTGAGGTTGCTGTAAGCTATGATGCCATGGCACTGTGAGTCTGTGCCAAAAAAAAAAAAAAAAAAAAAGGATTTCGTTTAAAACTTAAAATTGTTTTTAATTAATGTGGTAAACTTGACTCTTCCCGGAATTTTGAAGAATTTTATCTAGGGAGAATGTATAAAATTTAAAATTAATTACCTTGAGTCATCACCTGCCCTTTTGTCAGAGCCTAAGAGCTGCTTTTCACAGGCAATGGTCTTGTTTTACAGAGAATGAAGGATGAGAGTGAGGTCTTGGCTTTTAAAGATGTCCTCTGCAGTCAGGTGCAGTGGCTCACGCCTGTAATCCTAGCACTCTGGGAGGCCCTGGTGGGTGGATAGCTTGAGCTTAGGAGTTTGAGACCAGCCTGAGCAAAAGCAAGAGCCCATCTCTACTAAAATAGAAAAACTGAGGCGAGATGATCACTTGAGTCCAAGAGGCAGAGGTTGCTGTTAGCTAGTGATGCCATGGCATCCTTCTCAGAGCAATAGCTTGAGATTCTGTCTCAAAAAAAAAAGATGTCCTCTGATTTGCTTCAGTTCCCTTTTTGATCTTTCTTTCTTAATTTATTTTCAAGCATAGTCTGACTTTGTCACCCTTGGTAGAGTGCTATGGCATCATAGCTCACAGTAATCTCAAATTCTTGGGCTCAAGTGATTCTTTTGCTTCAGCCTCCTGAGTAGCAGGGACTACAGGCACCCGGCTGTTTTTAGAGATAGGGTCTTACTCTAGCTCAGGCTGGTCTCCAACTTGTAAGCTTAGGTGATCCTCTTACCTCATCCTCCCAGAGTGCTGGGATTACAGGCATGAGCCATCTCACCTGGCTTGATCTCTATTTAGAGACTATTTGAAAAGTTAATTCAATAGAGACTAGCTTAATGTTTCTTCACTAGAGTGAGAGAATACATTCTTTGCTGCCTCACTGTGGTTTGAACTTCATCTTTTATTAACTAGGACGAAAAGAGTAGGAAATAATTTATGGTAGTTTTTGTTGACTGTTGTTGAAGGTGTATGTATAGAACATTATTCCTGTTCTGTTATCTTTATGGCCCTGAGTAAAGACTAAACATTTAGCGTGTCTTGGTTTAGGCTTAACTTTAAGGGATTGGAAAATGAATGGTCGAGCCCAAGTACTGTCAGACTAATGCAACTTAAACACATAGAACATTTTGGTCTTTTGTATTTTATGAAAGGATATTGTGTTTGACTTTAAGAAGAACTATTCATTTTCTTTTTTTTTTTTTGTAGAACCGCTACTTTGAAAATCCTCAGGTGATCCCTGAAAACACAGTCCCTCCCCCAGAAATGGTTGGTATGATAACAACGATTGCTGTGAAAGTCAATCCTGAGCGTGAGGATAGTGAGACTCGAACAGTAAGTGTTTTTTGTTGTTTTGCTGATTGAGTTGTTTCTATCTGTGGTTCCTATAGTTGACCTTATAGATCACTTAAGTTTTTTCTTTTTTTTCTTCTTAAATACATGGAGGCATTTAAGCTACATAAACAAATGTATGCCTCGCAGAGCATGACTGGTCCTTCAACAGAGCCTGGAGGTGGTAAAGCTTTTGGTGTCCTTGATGCTATGAAGATAAGATTGTAGTGGAAACCCAGGAACATCTGCTAGAAACAGCAGTTGGCCAGGCTTTGGGGCCTCTGCTCTGTCCCTAAGCTTCTTGTTTTCTTTTTTGAATTTTAGATAATTATTATTTTTTTTAATTTCAAATTAGCATGAGGGTACAAATTTTTGGGTTACATTGTTTTCATTTCTGAGGTTAAAGTTCAGGTAGTAGTTGAGCCCTTCTCCTGGGGATGTGCTAAATATCCTCACATTGTGCACATTCTGTGAGATCCCTCCAATTGCCTTCCCTATTTAGCTTTAAATCTTTTAACATTAATGGCATCCCTTAAGCTGCAGAGAAAAATGCAGTGACTGAGGGTGTGGGCTCTGTTCCAGTCCTACCATTCGGATTTTCTGACTCTAGGAAAATTCAAAGTTCATGAACCTGCATTCTGACCTTATTTTTCCTCTCATTATCTGAAAAACCTGACTCATGGAATTTTGTGAAGGTAATGTCAGTATTATCTGCAGGTAATGTGTTGTATTTGTAGTGTTAACGTGTATAGAACATTTACTATGACACTTTTTTGTGACTGCATTAAGAATATTATATCATCCATATTTGTTTTACTGACATGGTTGTACATGTTTCAGTTTGTGTCAGGATGAATAAGAAACTAAATTGTGAATAAAACTTTAGTTCTTTTGTTCTTCTTGAATTAGAAGCTTGTTTTCTGAGTATAATTCCCTTATATTTCATTTTTTCCCTTGTCTGTTCATGTCCATTGCCCATTTGACATTTTCCTTACTTGTTTTAATGAGTCTTTAATATGTTAAGACTGTTCCTTTCTTTTTAGTATCTGTGGTGAGCATTTTCCATTTATAAATATTTTTGAATAAAATTGCTGGATAAATTGTGCTTTTTGCTGTTCTTCTAAGTAAGCAAAATAATATTTAAAATTTTCTTTTGTGATTTGAATCTCAAGTTTGGATATATTTTCTTGACGTTTTTACTACAATTGATTATGTAGGAAAATCTAAAAACTTTTCTGTATACTTTGTTTTCAACACAATTTGGATCTTTCATGATGGTTACTTACAAAGATGTATCAATATTTTCCCTTTCCTCTAATTTAGGGGTGAGGGGGATTTGCTTAACCACGGACACTGACTTGATGGGGCTATTTTAAAGGCCAGAGTGATAACCACAGTCCCACCTGTTTCTGTCTTCCAGCATTCCATTATTCCAAGAGGATCACTTTCTTTGAAAGTGTTGGCAGAATTGCCCATTATTGTTGTTTTAATGTATCAGGTATGTGAATTATTTATTTGCTTCTTGATGATAAAATTGATGGTCTAATTTTCTGTGGCAAAAAAATTTTTTTTTTTTTTAAATTGAGGTAGAGTCTCACTTGTTACCCTTGGTAGAGTGCTGTGGCATCATCAAACTCTTGAGCTCAAGTGATTCTCTTAGCACAAAGTTTTGTATAATGCACACATGCTAACTGATGTAATGATTCTTTCCTACATCGAATTATTTTGTTATAGTGAACAATAGAAGTGTGAAAATCTGATATGTTTGCTTTTAGCTCTACAAACTGAACATCCACAATGTTGTTGCTGAATTCGTGCCCTTGATCATGAATACCATTGCAATTCAGGTGTCTGCACAAGCCAGGTGAGATTTCACTGTAACTGGCTGCCACAGTGCTTTGATTCCGATTAAAAATACATTTGCTATTGTAGTCTTAAGACAGGAATGTGCTAAAAATTTGGCAAAATAGGCTCAAAAGAATAGAGCACCAGCCCCATATGCCGGAGGTAGGTTCAAAGCCAGCCCCGGCCAAAAACTGGAAAAAAAAAATACAAAAGTGGGGGTGGGGGGGGGCACCTGTGGCTTAAAGGAGTAGAGCACCGGAGGTGTCGGGTGCAAACCCAGTCCTGGCCAAAAAAAATGAAAAAAAATAAAATCGGCAAAATTATGTGCATTTTTGACTTTCTGAACTTCAGTTTCAATGATGATAATTCTAGTTATTTTAGTTCTTTATTTTGAAAATATGAGATAATATCCTAGTTTTTGGCTTCTCATAAATTTAGAAATATCACCAGGTATTTCTAAATAGTGAGCATATTTCTAATCACTGAGCGTATTTCCAACTATGCTTACTGATACCTATGGATATACAAGTTTTTCTCACCTTTTAGCCTTTGTTCTTACTGTTCCTTTTAGCACGAGTATTAGAATGTTCTTTCTATCCTTGGTTCCCCCTCACCCATAACCCTTAATCTCTGAATAGGCTGCATGTATCCTTTGATACCTCTCCATGAAGCTTTTTCTCAAACTTAATAGCATTCCTCTGAAAACCATTTTCACTTACTCTGGGCTGGAGCCTTCCTGGCTGAATCATGAAGGACAGGATCTGAAATCATGTCTAACAACCTGTATGGCCCTTGTCAGGGTCTTCCGTTGAGCACATGGTGCATTCAGCTGGGTGAGGGATCAGTCTAGCATTGATTTTATGTAACCGCTTTGGAATGCTTTGGCAAACTCTTTGGTTTGGGGCCCTTAAACCCTTTATGTTATTTGGAACTGCAGAGAAGTACAGAAGCATTTACTCTTGCTGGTCTGTATAGAAATAAAACAATCTTTTGGGCTTAGTTGTTACAATTATTTTTTTGGATGCTTTTAATTAATACTAATGTCATGCAAAGTGAGACCTAATATTGTATATTTTACTCATTTCTCATTTAGGCAACATAAGCTTTACAACAAGGAGTTGTATGCTGACTTTATTGCTGCTCAGATTAAAACATTGTCATTTTTAGCTTATATCATCAGAATTTACCAGGTAAGTTCATGCATTTTTGTTTTATGTCAGGTTTATTAAGATATTCACGCTTTGTGGGTATACAGTTCTAAGAATTGACAAATGCTTATAGTTGGTAGTCACCGGCATAGAAGTGTAGAACATTTTCATCACACCCCCACCCCTCAAATTTCCTTACTTCTTATTTCCACCTCCAGTCTCCAGCAAACACTGATTTATCTTCTGGCTTCATAGTTTTAGCTTTTCCAGAATGTCATATAAATGGAATCATATAGTATATAGTATATGTAACCTTTTGAGTCTGGCATCTTTCACTTAGCAGTAATGCTGAAATTCATTTTTGTTATTTTATTGGTAATGCATTACTTTTTATTGCAGAGTGATTATCTTTGCTTGGCAGCCTTAACAAAATACCATAGACTAGGTGGCTTAAACAACAGCAGCAGGGCAGCACCTGTGGCTCAAAGGAGTAGGGCGCCGGCCCCATATACTGGAGGTGGCAGGTTCAAACCCAGCCCCAGCCAAAAACTGCAAAATATTTTTATATATATATATATATATATATATATAAATAACTAAAAACAACAGCAGCAGTTTATTTTCTTAAAATTCTGTAGTCTAGAAGTTCAAGATCAAGGCTTTCTTTCTGGCTTACAGATAGCTGCCTTCCTTCCTACTGTGTCTTCACATGACAAAGAGAGAGACAGACATATTTCTCTCTCTTCCTCCTTGTAGTAGGCCATCGTCCTATTGGATTAGGGCCCTACCCTTCTTGGTTCAGTTTTTCTTTTTGACTGGGTCTCACTTTATTGCCTGGACTAGAACACAGTGGCATAGTCATAGTTCACTGCAACCACAAATTCCTGAGCTCAAGCAATCTTCCTGACTTAGCTTTTTAAGTAGCTGGGAATATAGGTGGTGCCAACTACACCTGGATGATTTATGTATGTTTTGGTAGATAGAGGGTCTCATTGTATTGCTCAGACTGGTTTCAAATTTCTGGCTTCTAAAGTGCTGGGATTATAGGTGTAAGCCACTAAGCTTGACCCTTATGACTTCATTGAACTTTAATTACTTCCCAAAGACTCTGTCCTTGGGCTGGGCATGGTGGCTCATGCCTGTAATATCAGTACTTTTAGAGGCTGGTACTAGAGGCTTCATTTGAGGACAGGAGTTTGAGACTAAGCTTGGGCAAAATAGGGAGACCCTTCCCTTGATGCAGCTATGAGTTGTTCCAGAGACTGAGGAAGGCAGAAGTAAGGGATTGGGGAGGTGAGCATAAAAGCCCACCCTGCACCAGCTCAAGAAGGGACTGACATATTTAGTAGGAGGCAGAGAAGGCAGGAAAGGACTGAGGGATGGGCAGGAAGATGGAAAAAAGTGGGTGTGGGCTTCTTAGAAGGAGGTAGAAATGCCTGGGGGGCAGGGATCTCCTTACTTCAAAAGTAGCCAGAAGAGTCTGACTGTCTGTCTTGTTGACTGACTTCACAGTGGTCAGACAATCAGTCACCTAGAAGGGGAAGAGGCAGGAGTGTATTAGGAAAGGAAAGGAAAAGCCAGCAGGACAGCCCAGGAGAGCAGGGCAGGGGTAATGCT
>CAUYON010055489.1:0-15521 GCA_963573935.1 Arctocebus calabarensis
TCTACCAAGAGCAACAAAGTGAGACTCTGTCTCAAAAAAAAGGTGGTGCCTGTGGCTCAAAGGAGTAGGGTGCCAGCCCCACATGCCGAAGGTGGCAGGTTCAAACCAGCCCTGGCCAAAAACTACAAAAAAAAAAAAAAAGGGCAGTGCCTGTGGCTCAAGGAGTAGGGCGCTGGCCCCATATACCAGAGGTGGCGGGTTCAAACTTGGCCCCAGCCAAAAACTGCAAAAAAAAAAAAAGAAGAAGAAGAGGAAAGAAAGAAAAAAGAAAATCTGATGACAGCAAAGACCTTCTGCTCAGATAAATGCCTGGACATGGGTAGTACTGCAGACAATTTCTGGGTTCCCAGTCCTCTACTATCCATGCAGGTTAAGAACCGGTGCTTTAGAGTGCTAGATGCAAAACCAGAAACTCTAACTTCTAACTTACAGAGAGCTAGATGCCTGTCTCTCATAGACTCTACTGAGAGAGGAGTCACTAGTTAAATCATTCATACATCCTCTCAACCAGCATTTTTTTCTTTTTTTGGACAGATTCTCACTCTGTCACCCTCAGTAGAGTGCTATGGCATCATAGCTCACAGCAACCTTGAACTCTTGAGCTTAAGCAATCATCTTGCCTCAGTTTTTCATTTTTAGTGGAGATGAGGGTCTCCCTCTTGCTCAGGCTGGTCTCAGACTCATGAGTTTAAGCAATCCGCCCACCTCGGCCTCCCAGAGGGCTAGGATTACAGGCATGTGCCACCATGCCCGGCCACAACCAGCATTTATTGAGTGACAGTTGTGATCTGTGTGTCAAGCTCTGTGCCTAGGGGAGCAGAGGTAACTGCACTTGAGGCCCTTAGCCCAGAAGAGAGACCACCAGGTAGGTGCCTGACTCTAAGATCATTTCAAAAGTAGGGTGTTGCTCATCAGTGATGGCCTAAGAGATGCCATGAGTAATTCTTTTCAGATCTAGGAAGAACTCAGAGAGAAACACAGGTTTGAATTGAGTTTTGAAGCATGAGTAGGAGTTTGGCAGAGACCAGGGAGAAAGGGTAAGCTTGGCAAAAGGCCAACGAACACTACAGTGTCCACAGAGAGGAAGGGACACATTCTGTCTAAAAATTCGACTTTCAGCTGGATCACGCCTGTAATCCTAGCACTCTGGAGGCTGAGCTGGGTGGATTGCCTAAGCTCACAGGTTAGAGACCAGCCTGAGGAAGAGTGAGACCCCCGTCTCTAAAAATAGCTGGGTGTGTGGCCGGTGCCTGTAGTTCCAACTATTCGGGAGGCTGAGGCAAGAGAATCCCTGAGCCCAAAAGTTGGAGGTTGCTATGAGCTGTGATGCTACAGCACTCTACCGAGGGTGACAAAATGAGTCTCTGTCTTCAAAAAAATAAATAAATAAAATAAAAATAAAACTTTGACTTTCAGCTTCGGCACCTGTGGCTCAAAGCAGCTAAAGCGCCAGCCACGTACACCTGAGCAGGCGGGTTCGAATCCAGCCCAGGCCCGCCAAACAACAATGACAGCTGCAACCAAAAAGTAGCTGGGTGTTGTGGCCGGCGCCTGTGGTCCCAGGTACTTGGGAGGCAGAGGCAGGAGACTCACTTGAGCCCAGGAGTTGGAGGTTGCTGTGAGCTGTGATGCCACAGCACTCTGTCCAGGGTGACAGCTTGAGACTCTGTCTCAAAAAAAAAAAAAATTGACTTTCACAGTAATATCTCAGTTTGGAGTTCCTCTAAAAGCAGACCTGAACATAAGTCATTCATTCTGGGATCCGAGTGAACACAGGAAGAGAATTGGGAAGCGATAATGGGAAGAGAAGGCAGCTGATAGGGAGGGCACCTTTAATGAGCTACAGAGGTTAATCCCGCAGAGACGCTGAGAGGGACACACAACACGTGGCTCAGAACTAGCGCACAGGTTAGCGTGGGAAGCTGGGGTCTGTGCATACGTGGACACCCACTCCTGAGAGTTGGGAATTGTTGTTGAGGCCTCCATCTCTGCTATTTCAGCTCAGTCTCCACCTGGTATGGACTTGATTCTCAGAGCAGCCTCTCTTGCTGCCAATCCGAATGTCAAAGGGAGGACCACCGCCTCCCTCCCCCCACTGCCTCGACCCATCAGGGCCCAGCTCTGGAGCTGGGGGTGGGGTCAAACTCATCTCCCACGGCGGCCCCCCATAATGGAGGGGTAGGTAATCTCAGTGTCTTCCAAACCCATCCTTTCCTACATGGACTCATCCTTCGACTTCAAGACGTGACTTAGGAAGATCCGTAGCTCATTTTCCGAGTTCCCGGGGCCGCTCCCTGGAGTCAGAGGGGGAGAGACCACCGAAGTCCTGGTTTGTTCACTCTCCTGTCTCCCACTGCCCTAGTTCACTAGTCACTGCTTGCTAGAGGCCGCCTACTCCCACAGCTTTAGATTTTCTGGTTTTGAGTTTCAACATCTGCCTCAACCCTATTTAGGAAACACGATTCTTTCTCAAGGAAAAGGAGGGCGTGGGGGTGGTTGATTGAGAGGCGAGGGCTGGGGCATGATGCACAGGCAGGCGAGCACAGACCCTCTCCTGTGAGGCTAGTTTTGAGGATGATAAAACAAAGGGGTCTCCTCCCCCAGTGAAGGGCCCTTGCCATAAAAGGACGATTGTTCCACAGTAGCTTTCAATCATTTCCCTCTGATGCTATCTGGCAAAAGAAAACAGGAGCCTGCTGGATGAGTTCTGGAGTGCTTTGCAGTCTAGCTGTGCACAGCAGGGGCACGGCATAAATCAAGCAGCCCAGAAGGTCAAGCTCTTAAATGAAATGCAAGCTTCCCCAGGTTGAGACATCAGATCAATAACAAATTGCAATCTTCACTGCGGACGCCCAGGTGAGCATCAGAAAGCCTAATATTTATTTACTTCTTTCCCTGTCTTCAAAGAGAGGCTCAGAAGAGAGAAGTCCCAGCTGACACCTATGAGGGTGGTTCTGGAGAGAGAAGGGGTAGAGAAATAGGTGTAAAGCTTCCCAATCAATTCTCGTGTAGAGTCAAGTTCAATTTCAGAGCTATATTTTTGCCTGGAGCTATTAGGCGTAACTCAAATAGCACAATAGGAAAACTGCTTTCTTGGAATTGTTATCGTTACAGAAATGGGATTTTCTGGACTGACTCTCCTAGTTAATTGGGGGTGAGGAGTCGAGAAGTGGGGAGCACTGGAGGAAAAAACCCTTACAGCTGTGGTTCTTAAATTTTGCTGCCTACTATATACACCTAGGAAGCTCTTAAAAAGCTCAATACCCAAACTACGCTTCAGACCAATTAAATCAGAACCTTTGGAGGTGAGACCTGGCCTTAGTATATATATATATTTTTAATCTTTTTTTTGAGACAGAGCCT
Source organism: Arctocebus calabarensis (assembly GCA_963573935.1). Lineage (NCBI taxonomy): Eukaryota > Metazoa > Chordata > Mammalia > Primates > Lorisidae > Arctocebus > Arctocebus calabarensis. The sequence continues at coordinate 3,364 of CAUYON010055489.1, forward strand.
CAAGCTGTTGCCCTGGGTAGAGTGTCGTGACATCACAGCTCACAGCAACCTCCAATTCCTGGGCTCAAGCGAGTCTCCTGCCTTGGCCTCCCAAGTAGCTGGGACTACAGGCGCCCGCCACAACGCCCGGCCATTTTTGCTTGGGTTGCAGCCGTCATTGTTGGTTGGCAGGCCCAGGCCGGAGTGGAACCCGCCAGCTCAGGTTTACATGGCTAGCGCCTTAGCCCGCTGAGCCACGGGCGCGGAGCCTGGCCTCAGTATTTTAAAGAAATCTCCAGGTCACTCCAACACACAACCAAGTTTGATAATGCGGGTCTTCCGGCAGTGTTCCCCAAATTCTAATGTGCACATGAAGCACCTGGAGGATCTTGTTAAAATGCAGACTCTACTTCAGCAGGTCAGGCTTGGGGCCCGGGTCTGCAATTCAATAAAGCTCCCAGCTCTGGTCTGTGGATCACACTTTAAGTAGGGGATCTCCAGATGCTTCTTTAACATTTGAAGGGAACAGAGCCACTGACAAGACACAGAACAAAGAAAAGGCTTTTCAGACGGCATAGCTTCCAGCTTGCAACCTTTCTGAAAGGATTCCTCTGTCCTATACAAACATCTTACCATGGCCTGCAAATCATCACCTGGGCAACATTTTACAAAATACCAAAACATTGTCTCTGGAGTAGGGCAGTTGAAGACTTTGGTAGATTTTTAAGATCCTCAGGTGGTATTAATGTGCAGCCAGGGTTGAGGGCCCCTGTCCTAAGTCATCTGGCTACTACAGTTTCTATGGGAATGGTCTTCTCCCCAAATTGGTGGTTCCAACACACTGATCACTATTGACTGGACGAGGGGCAGGCAATGCATTTACTCTATGACATTGGGCCTCGTTTGGGAAACTGGGTGAGAGAGGCAGCCTCTAGCTCAGTCTGGCTACCACCTCCGTCTGGGTTAGGGTTAGGCTGGGAACCCAGGAAATATGCAGTGAGAAACTGTTGGCCACCCTTTCCCTGCAGGTAGACCAGGAACAGAGAAATCTGGTCTCCTACGGGAAACCAAAGAGGAAGCATACGCCTTCTCTCCTTCACGGGAGGGACTCACTTCCAACTAACTCCCTTGGGAAGTTCTCTCAACTTTCTCTTCGTTTTTTCTACATAAAAATCTTTGTTACGGCTGGGCATGGTGGTTCACGCCTTTAATCCTAGCACTCTGGGAGGCTGAGGCAGGTGGATTGCCCTGAGCTCAGAGGTTCAAGACCAGCCTGAGCCAGAGTAAGACCCCCATCTCTACAAAAAAAAAAAAAACCAAAAAGCCAGGTGTTGTGGCGGGCACCTGTAATCCCAGCTACTTGGGAAGCTGAGTTAAGAGAATCACTTAATCCCAAGAGTTGGAGGTTGCTGTGAGCTATGGTGCTACAGCACTCTACCGATGGCCATAAAGTGAGACTCTGTCTCAATAAAAAAAAAAAAAGTTAAAAAAAAAATCTTTGTTCCCCTGAAACTTGTGCAGGTTCCTTTTGCTTTCTACCCACATTGCCTATGCCACTCCAGTTTTATTAAATCCAGGAAGAGGAATCAATCAGCCCCTGATAGCCACAGGATCATTCACCACTCAACCAATAGAAAAGGGCAATAATGCCTGGTGGTGCAAAGAAACCAACGAAAGACAACCGATTTCAAACTGAGAGGAAGGGGGTGTTCACACCCCCACGCTGCCCACGTGTGAGTCTCTCTCACTGTCTCTCCTTCATGAGAGGGACTCGCTTCCAGCTCTCTTTTGAAGTGCTCTAAACTTTCCATTTGGTCTTCCTAAATAAAATCTCTTAGTTACCCTAAAAAAAAAAAAGCATAATAGAACTCAGGACTTGGTGGTCTCCTGGTCTCCTGCCTGGAGGCCATAGTGACAGAGTGAAGGAGAATCTCCATAACCATCACCTCTGCCTCTAGAAGAGGCCTACCTTCCAGGCTGGGAGGTTTTCTGTAACTGTCCTTGCAACCTGGAAGGTCAATATGACCAACAAAACCTGGACTACTAGAACCTTTTAGGAGAAATCTCTCTTAGAAAAAAAAGCTTAAACACAGCATTTCAGTGCCATCAGTAATTGACACACTTCCCCTTCTATTCTGTTGGATTCATGAAAAAGATGCTATTTTTCAAATTTCATAAATAAGGGCATTGGGGTTCCATACCAACTCTATATGTAGAGAAGTCACCTGTCTCAGGCGGTGCCTGTGGCTCAGTGGGTAGGACGCCAACCCCATATACAGAGGGGTTGAACCCAGCCCCGGCCAAACTGCAATAACAACAACAAAAAAAACAGCTGGGCATTGTGGCAGGCGCCTGTAGTCCCAGCTACTCGGGAGGCTGAGGCAAGAGAATCACCTAAGCCTAAGAGCTGGAGGTTGCTGTGAGCTGTGACACCATAGCACTCTACCAAGGGTGATAAAGTGAGACTCTCTCTCTCTAAAAAAAAAAAAAACCTTCTGTCGTGAATTTCTGCAGCTATGACTTTTAAAACCAGGCCCTCTGTTGACTTTGGGGATATAATGGCTTGTTTTCTCATCTATGAAACAGAACTAAGAGGACAAGATTACTCTCAAGAGTAATAAGGGCCAGGCTCAGTGGCTCACATGTATAAGCCTCATATTCTGGGAGGCCAAGGCAGGTAGGTTACTTGAACTCCGGAGTTTGAGAACAGCCTGAGCAAGACCAAGAGCCTATCTGTACTAAAAACAGAAAGAAAAAAAAAAAGCAGATGTGATGGGCACCTGAAGTCCCAGCTGTCCAGGAGGCTGAGGCGAGAGAATTGCTCAAGCCCAAGAGTTTGAGGTTGCTGTGAGCTATGATGACGCCATGGCACTCTATTAAGGGCAACAGAGTAAGACTCTGTCTCAAAATAAATAAAAGGGTTATGAGTCATGATATAGATGTTGTAGAAATGTCTCCTGTGAGTGAGTCACTATCCCCAGGAGACATAGCTATGGTGAAACAGACTATGGCAAAGATTTGTTGAAATCCCAGCCTATCCAGCTACCCAATTATGTATTCTTAGGCAAATTACTTAACCTCTCTGAGCCTCAGATTCATCATTGCAGACACTGACTAACAAGGCTACCTTGCAGAACTTTTATGGGAATTGAATGAGACATGTGCAGACAACGGAATAGACTAGGTGGTGCTCAAAGATGTTTCTGGTCCCTCTATAAAGTCACTTTTATATGAGGTAGGTTAGGATATATTCTTTGTCACATTATGGCTGTAACAAACACTACCCTTTCTCCCCAAATAACAATGACTAAAATCAGATAAAGGTTTCTTGTATGACAATGTGAATCTGAGGAATCCAAGCTGCACTGGGGGCCCAGGATCGCTCTATCTCATTATCCTGCCGTCCTTGATACATTTATGACAGTGATTTCCAGCTAGGAGAGGGGAGAGAAGGGCAAAGGAGAGCAATCCTCTCCCCTCTGAGGGCGCAGCCTGGAAGTTCTACTCACATCCATTGGGCTGTGAGCCAGGATGCAAAATTCGCCATCTCACTCTCTGAGATGAAATCCCGTCTCTATTGCTTACTGTGTGGCCTTGGCCAAGTCACCTAAGGTCTTCGCGCCTCTGTTTTTCAAAACTTCATGAAGTTACTGTGAAAATTAAATGGGTTGATTTATGTGAAGCACTTAGGCTAGTTACCCGGCACATATGGGAGTCTGAGCTGTCATTATCTTCATTTGTTTAGCCATCTGGCTACACCTAACAGGTTAGGAAATGTCTTTAACCAGGTGGTTGTGTTAACCAGCCTTAGAATACTACCCTTGGAGGACACAGTGGACATCCAGAGATAAGCAGAGTTTCTGTTGCGTGCAGGTGGCCAAGATTATTGACAAGACTACCAAAGAGAAGTGACTATAATCCCTCGTTTGGGTCTTAAAAACTTGTGTAAGCTCCTTTTCGTGTGATGAACAGAACGTACACCACCCCAGAGATGGAGGGAACAATAATAGCATGTGAGACTCCATGCCCAGCCGGCTCAGTTGTCCACAGGTCCCACAATACTCTGGTTTTAGGAAAGTACTCCTTTTTTTTTTTTTTTTTTTTTTTTGGAGAGAGTATCACTCTGTTGCCCGCAGTAGAGTGCTGTGGTGTCACAGCTCACAACAACCTCAAACTCTTGGGCTTAAGAGATTCTCTTGCCTCAGCTTCCCAAGTAGCTGGGACTACAGGTGCCCACCACAATGCCTGGCTCTTTTTTTTTTTTTTTTTGTAGTTGTCATTGTTGTTTGGTAGGCTGGGCCGGTTCAAACCTGCCAGCTCTGGCATATGTGGCCGGCACCTTACCCACTGAACTATAGGTCCCAAGTGGAAAAGTACTGCTTTTTACCCCATTCTCTCTTCATATATCTTTTTTTTTTTAGAGACAGTGTCTCACTTTATTGCCCAAGGTAGAGTACCATAGCATCACACAGCTCACCGCAACCTTCAGCTCCTGGGCTTAGGTGATTCTCTTGCCTCAGCCTCCTGAGTAGCTGGGACTACAGGTGCCCGCCACAATGCCCGGATATATATATCTTGCAGCTTTTGGCCAGGGCTGGGTTTGAACCCACCATCTCTGGCATACGGGTCCAGCGCCTTACTCCTTTGAGCCACAGGTGCTGCCCAACACCCAGCTATTTTTTGTTGCAGTTTGGCCAGGCACCAGGCTAGGAGTCCATGGTGAATTCCATTCTCTGGCAGTGCCATAATTCTGTCAAGTTTATGATATGTTTAAAGGCCCCTCCTAGGCAAGGCACCAGGACTCTCCCACACTGGAAATTGTAGATCCCATGAAGGCATCCCTTGCTCCTGCTCCATCAGCTGTCACCTTCCCAGGGTACCAGGAGATCTAACTGGCTTTTCTGGTTACAGATTCAACAGGTCGAGGGAGGGGAGAGACCATTTGTCATCCATAACCCTGAAGCTACTATTACTTCAGCTCATGCAATGAAGGCCTTGCTACCCAGGCCCAAAGCCTGCCCGATAACTCCCAAATAAGCAAGCACGCTCTGCAACCCAAAGAACTGTTATATGGGGTTTGAACATGGGAATTAAAAAATAAGAAGGTGAATCTTGTCATTATAAACAATAGGCCTCGGATAGAATTTCTAGAACAACCTCATAATTTTACCTTTTGACAGTAACTCTTCAAGAATAATGATTATACGTACCTTTCTGTACAAAGTCGGTGTTTCCTTGATACTAGCCACCTTTAAATTTCTCAGCTCCATCATCTCCTCAAATAGTTAATAATCTATAAAAAAAATGTTTGTTAGCTCCTTCGGGTAAGAAGAACCTTCCAATTCATTGCTTCTAAAGCACAAGTATTCAGTAAGCAAATAACCACTCCTTAAATTGCTTGCTTAATGTGCTCCTTTAGCGCAGTCTGGTACAGCACATTGTGGGTATAATTATTCTGCTTTCATCTCTGCTGTCCATGTTTTTGATGCCCTTTTATGTCATTTTGGCAGCTTTGGAAAGGCTCTTGATCCTGCTGCACCTTGGGCAAAGGACTTGCACGTGGGTGCCTAATTAATACCAGTGAATGAAAGGTGTTAGCATTAAGACCTTTAGAGTCACCTGTCTCAAGTTCTTTTATAAGCTCCTAGAATTTTTGTGAGTCCTCCAAATAAAGCCTATAGGTTTTGGCCCATGAAACCTCAACAAGGGGCTATTCATAAGCATAAGGTATTTCTCGCACCAGCTGCGTTCTTATTTCTCACTATTCCATGGAGCTTCCAGGACGGCTCCTCCAAACTCAGCTGATCTCTGAAACAACCTTCATCTCCCTGGGCCTCACCCTCAGACACAGTCCATGCCTGGGTTTCCATCCACTGGTGACTTCTTTATTTTTTGAGACAGTCTCACTATGTCACCCTCAGTAGAGTGCTGTAGCATCACAGCTCACAGCAACCTCAAACTCTTGGGCTTAAGCAATTCTCTTGCCTCAGCCTCCCAAGTAGTGGGACTAAAGCACCTGCCACAACACCCAGCTATTTTTTTGTTGCAGATGTCATTGTTGTTGTTTTAGCTGACCTGGGCTGGGTTCAAACCCACCAGCCTGAGTGTATGTGGCCAGCACCCTACCCACAGAGCTACAGGCGCCACTGTCCACTAGTGATTTATGTTGTCTGTTTCCTTCTTTGGATATGATAAATGGGCCCCTGCAAGACTTGTATCAGGAAAACTTTCCCCTCCTTCAACAAACTTCAATTATTTTCTGCTCTTTTACCTGGTGTGGGGTCAACTAAGCCACCTTAGGGGGCAAAAACAATATACCTACCCACCCCATGTTCTTTGTGTGTGTGTGTGTGTGTGTGTGGTTTTTGGCTGGAGCTGGATACGAGCCTGCCACCTCCAGCATATGGGGCCAGCGCCTTACTCCTTTGAGCCACAGGTGCTGCCCCCACCCCATGTTCTTAATAATCCTTATTTTGGTGGAAACATATATTCAATTTAATTTTCTACTGGCTTGTCAAACTAATGGCCACAAAAAGTAAAACCCCTGCAGAGCAAGAAATTCCTACATATTTCTTCCCTCCAAGAAAGGGAAGAAATATATACACACATATGTATCCCTGTACCCTTTTTTCCGGTCTCATACAGGAATATGTATAACCTCAAGCTTCATCAACATTCATCAAAAGTTCCTCACTGATGGAACGTTTCCAAATCTTCCCCTTTGCCAAACTGTTCAGTGAACATTTGTTGAACAATTGGAGAAAAGCCCTTGGACAAAGCAGGGAGGCAATTGGAGAAAGCAGGGAGGGCACATTGTTTCCCAGCTGGAGAGGGAAAGGGTTGAAAATCCCTCCAACTTTCTCAGTAAATACACGGACTTCCTGCTGGGAGGAGTTGTGTCCCTCCTCCTGGAATTTCCTCTATCTCCTTGTTCTGTGCTTAACTAACCATTGAATGACCCTTAAACAGTTCAAATGTCGCTCCTTGAGCAAGCTGTGCCTGAGCCCCAGGTTGACCCTGGGCCCACTTGTGGCCTGGCAGGGCCCCCACCCTTTCTGGTGTACTGGTCTCTCATTCTCCCAATGTATTAATTAAGAGAATGAACAGTGTCTTACTGAGCTGTGTATTGCAGTAGTGAGTGGCACATCATAGGCAAATAAGTGCTGAGCCAATTATCACAGCTAAGTATTTTGAGGAGTCCATCTTTCTCATTGAGATCAAGGACCCGCCCTTCCATTTAAAAATTAGTGACTTTAACTCTCCAATTTTAAGAGTGGGCTGGGCATGGTGACTCATGATCTATAATCCTAGCACTCTGGGAGGCCAAAGTGAGTGAATTGCTTGGGCTCAGGAGTTTGAGCCCCACCTGAGCATTGAATGAGACCCTGTCTCTACAAAAAACAGAAAAACTAGCAGGGCACAGTGGGGCATGCCTATAGTCTCAGCTATTTAGGAGACTGAGGCAAGAGGATTACTTGAGCCCATGAATTTGAGATTGCTGTAAGCTGTGATGCCACAGCACTCTACCATGGGGTAACAGAGTGAGACTCTGTCTCAAAAAAAAAAAAAAAAAAGGCTACAGTAAGTGGCCCAAAAGAGGCCAAAAAATCAGTTGTTATCCTTATATCTTCTAAGTACCCATGCTTCTAAATAAGTTGACTCTATTTTTTGTGTTTTTTGTTTTGTTTTTTGCTTATTTTTAGAGATAAGGTTTTGCTCTGTTGCCCAAGCTGGAGTGTAGTGGTGCAATCATAGGTTACTGCAGTCTTGAACGCCTCCTAGCTCTGCATCCCAAAGTGCTAGATTACAGCACTAACCTAAACCTATGCCCAACCTAAAGAAGTTGATTCTCAGGAGCTGCTCCCACAGCCAAAACTACCTGGCTGGGGCAGTCCCAGAGGAGCTATGCAGGGTCACTTCTTACAAAGATCCAGCAACAATAGAGTGATCCCTCTGAGGTCCCAATCTTGGAGAGACACCTCCCTAACTCTGAGGATGGTCAGAGGCAACAGAGAAAAACAATCATGAGGCAGAATCAACAGAAAAACTCTGGCAATATGAATAATCAGAGTAGATCAACTACCCCAAGGAAAGACAAGGCAGAAAAAGCACAAGATCCCTTGCATAAGCAAATGGCTGAGATGTCAGAAATCAAATTCAGAATCTGGATAGCAAATAAGATCAGCGGAATGGAGGAAAATATGGAATTAGAATTTCAAGCAGTAATCCAAAAGATGTCTCAAGAATTCAACGAATTCAAAGACAAAATGACCAAAGATTTTGACACATTGAGACAAGAAGTTGCAGCCCTCAAAGATCTAAGAAATACAGTAGAAACTCTCAGAATGGAGCAAGCAGAAGAAAGGATTTCTGACATGGAAGACAAAGCTTTCAAACAATCCCAAACTTCCAAAGAGGAAGAGAAATGGAAGGCAAAAACAGATCACTCTCTCAGAGAGCTCTGGGATAATTCAAAGAAAACCAATATTTGCCTCATAGGGATCCCCAAAAGTGACAAAGTGGCTTCACAAGGTACAGAGTCTCTTCTTCATGGGATTATGAAAGAGAACATTCCAGACATGCCAAGAGATTCTGAAATTCAGATAGCAGACAGTTTCAGAATCCCAGCATGACCTAACCCAAATAAGACATCCCTCAGGCACATAATAATCAATTTTATGAAAATTATTATGAAGGAGAAAATTCTGAAAGCAGCCAGACGTAAGAAAACCATAACCTACAAGGGGAAGAATATTAGAATAACTGCAGATCTCTCTGCTGAAACCTTTCAGGCTAGAAGAGGATGGCCATAGACTTTTTTTTTTTTGTGGAGACAGAGTCTCACTCTATCACACTTGGTGGAGTGCTGTGGCATCCCAGCTCACAGCAACCACACACTCTTGGGCTCAAGTAATTCTCTTGCCTCCGCCTCCCAAGTAGCTGGGACTACAGGCGCCCGCCACAGCGCCCAGCTAATTTTTGATGCAGTTCGGCCGGGGCCGGGTTTGAACCCGCAGCCCTCAGTATATGGGGTCGGCGCCCTACTCGCTGAGCCACAGGCGCTGCCCTGCTTTGAAGGTTTTGAAAGCTATGTAAAAAGCTTCTTCCAGCAGATGGTGAAAGATTCCTTATAAAGGTCAAGGTAATAACTTTCATTTAAAATGGGGTCTCACTGTATCACTCAGGCTGGTCTCAAATTCCTGGCCTTACAGTAATTCTCCCACCTCAGCCTCCTGAGTGCCTGGTACTGTAAGTGTGAGACAGAACATTTTTTTTTAATTTTTAAAAATTTTCTGGAAACGGGTCTCAAAACTCCTAGCAATCTTCCTGTATTTGAGTAACTGAGACTACAGATATGTACCACCACACCTAATTTTCAAAATAACATTTGATAAACTGCAGATTTCAAACGCTAATTTGCAAAAAAGCTTTAGCAGTACAAGTCTAAGAATTTTTAAAAATTTGAAAACATTCAAGTCATTCTATAATTTAGAACAAAAATTAGGTTAAATTGTGAAGGGTTCAAGATTACTGAGAAGAGTATTCCATATATTTGTATAATACTTATCAACAGGTTTTTATGGTATTTCATAATATTCAATCACTGAAGATAGAGCTTGTTTTTCTAATTCATACTTAAGAGAACTAAGGTTCAGAGGTTAAGCATCTTCCCAAAGTCATATAGCCAGATTTGGCATTGAAGGCAGGCCTTCAGATTTTATACTTGGTAATTTTTCTGGAAACTAGATGCCTCTTTCCAGGAGACTCTTCCAAAACCAGCTTACATGCTGTATTTATCCATTTTAAGATTCATCATTAAGAAATGGTGAAATTTCCATAGGTGGAAAGACAAATTAACCTTTTTTTCCCCGTTTCTCCATATTTCTCCGCTTATAAGCCTCTTGTGACAAGTATGTGCTTTTAGCCAAGTGGTAACATACCACAATTATCGATTCTGAATAAACCTTTGCATAGTAATTCTCACATTAGAATACGTCATGTTAGTACTTACGGAGTTTGATGAAAAGAAAAAAATGTTTTGTTTTTTTTTTTGCTTCATCTGAGACCCATTCAGAGCTTGGGGAGGGAACATGAATACAACTCACATGTTTAACAACTCTCCCAGGTTATATAGATGACTTGAACAAGCTACATATATAAAGTGATGTCCAAGATCACAACCCTTAACAGTGCTTTGGAATGGACATTTTATATTTTACTACAGAGGTTTCAATTTGGGAATGAAGCCAAATGTTTTAGAATTAACATCCAATTTAGGGATGAGTATCCACCCTAAATCTATGCTTTGTTTTGCTTTATTCCTACTTCAGTGCAAAGTGCCAGTCTAACAAGAGTTTTTCAATTTATTCTTGCTTTATTTCCAATTAACACTTTATCTAAAAGAGCATTTGTATATAGCTATTAGCAGGAAGTTGTTAAAAACACAAGCAATTAGTGTCTGTTTAAATTGAGAATTTTTTTGGCCTGATGCAGTGGCCAAATGCCTGTAATCCTAGCACTCTGGCAGGTCAGGGAAGGTAGATTGCAGGAATCCAAGACCAGCCTGAGCAAACCCCATCTCTATTAAAAAATAGAAACACTAGCCAGGCATGTGGTGAGCACCTGCAGTCCCAGCTACTCAAGAGGCTGAGGCAAAGAGGATCACTTGAGCCTAAGAGTTTGAGGTTGTGCGTGCTAAGGTGATGATGCCACTGCACTCAACTCTCAGGGTAACAGAGTGAGACTCTGTCTCAAACAAGTAACAGATAAATTGAGGTATTTTTATCTAACTTTTGGAAATGAACTATAAGCAAAACTCTTAAATACTTTCCAATTGGTGGTTTCTCAATTCTGTACCACCAAAAATTACCTATAGACTATGAATAGGTAAAATTAAGGAAACAGATGGTACTGATATTTTTTTCCTTCCAATCCCAACTGTAATAAGTTACATAATGACTAACATTTTTAACCCAGAATATTCTCCTGCGTGTCTCTATAAATCCAATATGAAAAGTCTTCCAAAATTGATTTTTTTTCAAATCATCAAATGGCTTTTTTTTTTTTTGAGACAGAATCTCAAGCAGTCCCCCTGGGTAGAGTGCTGTAACATCACAGCTTACAGCAACCTCAAACTCTTGTGCTTAAGGGATTCTCTTGCCTCAGCCTCTCAGGTAGCTGGGACTACAGGAGCACACCACAATGCCTGGCTATTTTTGTTGTTGTTGTTGCAGTTGTCATTGTTTTAGCTGGCCCAGTCTAGGTTCCAACCCACCAGCCTGTGTATATGTGGGTTAATCTACATGGCCCCAAATTAAATAGCTTTTAAAAAGGCTAGTTAGTTCATTACTGTGTCGACTAATCACTTAAAAGTTAACCTCCCAGTGACACTAATTTGTGCATATATCCTAAACTACAGTTGTGTCTAGGGCAAAGTGATCTCAGAGAAATCAACATCAGCAAATTCAGTGTCTTCACATGTAAATTAAGGAGTTAACAAAGTCAGAATGTCATTATCACTGCCAAGCGAAGAAAGCTAACACCACTCAAAGGTAACAGTAAGTGTGTGTGTTTAGAGATATTAAAAATTAAGATGATCACTAGATAAGATCAGTGGAAAATAAGTAGCAGTATTGCACCAAGACAAGACAAAATACACTTTATTATGACATTGCACAAAGTGCTATTGATAGGCATGCTACTAGGAATCTGCATATAGTCAAAGACCGCTGTGGAAATGAATGAAATGAATGCAGTTTCTTAGATTTAGTCTGTGGTGGAAGGAGGACAGGGATATGTACACTTACTTCAAATGTAATAAACCTACTTCGTCAGATCTAACCAAGAGCCCAAAGGGAAAATAGGAGGAACTTAACTTCACTCAGAAGTCACCTCTACTATAAAGGATAAAAAGATTAGCAATACAACTTAAGACAAATTTCTTTTCTAGACAAAAGACCTAGAAATTGAGTAAGCAAGCATGCATTCTTTCATTTAAATAATTACTGTCATTTATTCCACCAGAAGCAAAGATGCACATACTAGAATATGTAGAAGTAGTTTGGATAAAGAAATATTTACATTTCATTACTTCATAGTGTCATAAATTTGAGGCTAACAGCATTCTGAGTCAAATTTGATCCTTTTCCAGTTAAGGGTATCAAGTACACTTCTGATTT
>CAUYON010055490.1:0-25227 GCA_963573935.1 Arctocebus calabarensis
CTTTTTCTATTCTCTATAAGGTTTGGCATGATCTTTTTTTTGAAATTATCTTTTATTTTTATTTATAAATATTAGTTGTCTATTTTTTGAGACTTTGGGAAAAAAATAAGAAGTTAACTGATGACTCAATACTGAGCCTCAGAGTTAAAGCATTCTATATTAGACATACTCTTAATTTGACAATGTGAATGTTACTTTCTTTGCATTATTATTATTAATATTGCTTAACATTTCGTGCAGCAATTGTCTGATTTCTTTTCTGAATGTATTCATCTTCGTTCATTCTTTACGAGGTTTTTGTTTCTAATGCTTATCTTAAACAATGTTACTGTTATTAAATTTTAAGCCTTTTTAATTCTGGGAAGGCAAAAAGTGGAAACCTAGTAAATACATGTATATGTAAAAAATAAAAAAAGTAAACCGTATTTATTCGCTATCTATATGTTCGCTAGACCCGACCATCTCTTCCACATGCATGCTTCCCTGATCAGAGGTGACTTGGAATGTGCGTGCTTTTGTATAGAACTGCGTTTCTGTGCGTAAACTAAAAAGGGAATGGAAAACAATACTGACGTGCTTCACGGCTCTTGGCAGTACCGTTTCCGAGTGCTTCCTTGTTGAGTAAACATAGGTCAGGGGCTGTGCCAAGTATTTTTCCTGACTTGCCACCTTCAGCTGTGTGTTTGTTCCCTGTCTGAGAGTTGGGATGTGCACAGACCGTGAAGCTCGCCTGAGGCAACCAGCAGACCACGGCAGGGCGCGGGACTGCAGACCACGCCAACCTCACCACGTGGATCTCCGTGGAGCTTCTGTTCTTGCATCTCTTTCCCCATCACCTACTCCCCTGCCTGCTGCCAACCGTCCTTTGATCTAACGAATTTGTGGGTGTAAGCACAAAGCTACCCGCTGGTCATTTACCTGCTCAGCAATTTAGTGCCGTGATTCCTAATCTTTGATGTGCAGATGGTCACCTTGGAGGCAGCTACTATTAACGACACCACCCCAATCTCCACCTTCGTTCTGCAGGAGTGGGTGAGGCACTTGGGGGCCAGGAAACCTGTACTTGAAGGAGCACCCCGGGTGATGCCCTGCTGAGTCATGATGACTCTGTGTCCAGGCAGCTGGTTGATGGCCCGACTGAGTCTCTGACATTTGTGCCACGGGGGATCGGCGACTCTGAGGTTCCTGATTTCACCTGAGTCAGTGCAAAGTCATGGCCCTAGGTAGAGCTGTTCCATTGTAGAGGTTGCCAGCTAGCAATGGTCTCCCAGGACCCTTGGCAAGGATGTCTCTTGGCTTTTGCACATCACAACAGCAAGCTTTGGGTTGCTACTTCGGGCCTCGGTGAGTCAAGCTGGTCAACATTCTGTAGCTCCCAGAACGACCGAATGCCAAGTGGTCCAGCCCCACATGCTGGATGTTAACAGGGCTGAACTTGACGGATCCTGCCTTAGCATGGGAGACTGTCCGTATCTGTCCAGTGAGCATCTGTGTTTCTTTCTGTCTATGTATTCATGTTCTATTCATCTGTCATCCTCTACCTAACCTATGTATATCTACCGTTGTCTCTGTATATATTTAATCTATCATTTGTCACTCATCTTCCTCTCCATCATCTGCCTCTGTTATTGTCTGTGTATTTTACCTATCATTTAGGTAAAAATGTTGACACCCCAGGTAGGCAGGTGGGAAACTGGTGGATCACAGGATGGGTGCAGAATGGGGTGGCGAGTTGGCAATGCAGGCTCCTTGACCCGTGGTTTCCTTTTGCAAAAGAGCAAAAGCCGTTTTGCCATATGAGACACTTTGGTGGGTGGATAGGAGATGGAGCTAAGGTATTTCAAGGAAAAAGTGGATCTGCTACTTGTTGGGGTTTCCTGGAAAGCCTCCCGGGGGGGCCCCTCTGAGGCTGGACCCACTGGCATTGATATGGAAAATGTGTGGGCTCGATTCTCGATTCTCGGAGCTCCCCGTGGTGCAGTCAAGTCTCCATCTTTCAGAAAAGGAGGTCTGGAGGTCTCCTGCAGAAAGTCCCCTGTCCCCAATCACTGGGGCTCTAGAATCACTGACACCTCTAGAATCCTGGGGGGTCGGTGTTTGGGTCTCCTATTAATAGCACGAGCAAGGAAATCAGGATTATTGTCCCCAAGGATTAAGGATGGTATCCTTGTTCTCATTATGAACTTGTAGCAACCTATGTAACGGAATATGTAGCAAGCTATGTAACAGAATATGTAACAACCTATGTAATAACATACATGATAGTTTATGTAAAAACGTATGTAGTGATCTATGTAACAACCTATGAAGCAAGATGTATAAGAACCAGGACAGCAGAGACAAAGTGGCAATTATATGAAACATACATGCAATCACTGGAGGTTCACCCGTAAATTGGAAATTGATCAACTGTGGAATTCCAGTGTGGGGGTTGGGCTTGGGGGAGGGGAGCTCAGTAAATAGCAGCTGCAGAGGTGGCTTGGGGCCTTTTCCCCAATATCCATGGGGGAGGCCCACCTCCTGCAAGCTTCGAGCTTACAATCCACTGTCTGGCCTGCTTCCTTGGTGTTGGCACCAACGAGAACTCTTCAAAGCAGGGTTTCCAGACCAAAAGCCTTGGTACCTCCTAGGCACTGGGAGCACAGCAGACTCGGGGCCCCTGTGGGCTGATTCTTTAACGTTTTCAAGGCTTTGAGGCAGAAGACTCTAGGCTGACAGCGCAGCTCTTGTATGGAGCAGGTGCTCCAAACAGGTCGTCCAAAAAGCCCTTGGCACTCAGCATCTGGGTGAGTTTGCAGAATGACAGTTTCTCCTTGCTGAAAGGGCTCTGGTTCTCAAAAGCTCATTCTCCACGTCGTTGTGCCCCCCTCTGCCCACAGCCCTGCACATTCACCAGGACTACGTTATCCCCGCTTTGCTGATGCCAAAAGGGAGGCACAGCCTGAGGAAAACACCGTGGAGGGCGCGGCAGGCGGTGCAGCTGGTGTGGAATTGTCTCTCCGGATTCCCCACCCTGCTGGGCTCGTCCAGCCCCACCAGGCTGTCCAGTGGCACCTGCATTGCAGTTGCCTCTGTCTCTCAGTTTGAATCTGTTATGGGCTGAATCATGTCCTTCTTGGAATTCATAAATTGAAACGGATGAGGTCCCAACACCCGCTACAGCCTGGAAGAACCTCAGAAATAAGACGCTCGTGAGAGACGCCAGACTCGGAGGGCCCCATGTTATGTGTTATAGCCTGAGTTGCGCCCCCTCCCCATTCACACGTTGAGGCCCTACACCCCACAACCTCAGACTGTGGCTGTGTTTGGAGATGGGTCTTTATAGGGGCGGTGAAAGTAAAAGGTCACTCGGGTGGGGTCTGATCCAGCAGGACACGGGGGGATGAATGTCTATTGTCCCACACACCTAGTTGGGGCCCTTGGTCATGACCGTCTATGGAAAGTACCAGAATGTCTGTCTACCCTGTGCACCTGAGGTCTACTTGGCTGGGACACCCGCTGGGAGCTGAAGAGGAACATAGCTGGTGTCCCCTGTGCCCTGGGGTGCCCGTGTGCCCCCTCACTTTGGGAAGGCTGGTTTGCGACACACCAACGCCTTTGCCTCCTTGGACAGTGTGCAACCATGTTCTGTGATGAAGAATCACGCCTTGCTCCTTTATGACAAAACATATTTCCTCCTGGATGGCTTCAAACAGCATCATAATAAAGTTACAGGGGAGCCAGGACCCGGGACAACTGGTTCACCTTCTGGAACTGGATGTCAGGGAACCCCCAGACATTCATGGCAAGGACAGGAAGATGGGACTCCAGCTCTCCTGAGTACTGTTTATTGTCCTGGTGGAAACAGAACCTCAGCTGGGATGAGAAAGCAAAATGGAGTGAATCTTACAGGTGTTTACATGGGGAGGAAATGGAGCCCCACTCGTGACAAAGCAAAACCCACCAAAAACAAGACCCCCCTCAATTCACCATAGGCCCTCCTTTTCAGTTCTTTTATTTTTATTTTGTGTTTTTAAAGATAAGGGTCTTACTCTGTCCCGCAGACCAGAGTGTGGTGGTGTGATCATAGCTCACTGCAGCCTCAAATTTTTGGGCTCAAGTCATCCTCCTACCACAGCCTCCTGTGTACCTAGGACTTTAGGAGTGCACTACCACCCTGCCCAACACATTTATTTTCTTTTTCTTTTTCTTTTTTTTTTTTTTTTTTGGTTGGGGCCAGTTTGAACCCGCCAGCTCCAGTATATGGGGCCGGCACCCTACTCCTTTGAGCCATAGGCACCACCCCCAAGTAATTTATTTTTACAAAATGGGGTCTTGCTGTACTGCCCAGGCTGGAGTGCGGTGGTGCAATCATAGCTCAAATTTCTGGGATCAAGTGATTCTTCCACTTCAGCCTCCTGAGTAGCTGGGATTATAAGTTCGCACCACCATGCCCAGCTAATTTTTCTTTTAGAAATGAAGTCTTGTTAAATTGCCCAGGCTGGGGTGCAGTGGTGCACCCACAGCTCAAATTCCTGGACTCAAGTGATTCTCCCACTTCTGCCTCCTGAGTAACTGAAATTACAAGCACACACCGCCATGCCTAGCCAATTAAAAAAAATTTTTTTGTGGAGATGGGGTCTTGCTATATTGCCCAGGCTGGAGTGTAGTAGTATAATCATAGTTCAAATTTCTGGGCTCAAGTGGTTCTCCCACTGCAGTCTCCTAAGTACCTGGGATTATAAGCACATATCACCACCCTATCCAGTTAATTTTTGAAAATGCTTTTTTAGAGATAGGGTCTTGTATGTTTCCCAGGCTGGAGTGCAGTGGTGAGACCAGCTCAAATTTCTGGAGTCAAGTAATTCTCCCACCTCAGCCTCCTGAGTACCTTGGATTACAGCAAGCATTCACAACCATGCCCAGCCAATTGTTTAAAACTTTTTTTGTAGAGATGGGGTCTTGCTATGTTGCCCAGGCTAGAGTGCAGTGTTGTGATCATAGCTCAAATTCCTGGGCTCAAATGATTCTCCGACCTCAGCCTCCTGAGTAGCTGGGATTATAAACACATATCACCACCCTGCCCAGCTAATTTTTGAAAACATTTTTTAGAGGTAGGGTCTGGCATGTTGCCCAAACTGGAGTACATAGCTCAAATTTCTGGAGTCAAGTGATTCTCCCATCTCACCCTCCTGAGTAGCTGGGATCACAAGCCACCATGCCCAGCTAATTTCTTTTAAAGAGATGGCCTCTTGGGCAGCACCTGTGGCTCAGTGGGTAGGGCGTGAGCCCCATATACCAAGGGTGACGGGTTCAAATTCCGCCCTAGCCAAAGTGCAAAAAAAAAAATAGCCGGGCCTTGTGACCGGTGCCTGTAGTCCCAGCTACTCGGGAGGCTGAAGCAAGAGAATCGCCGAAGCCCAGGAGTTAAGGTTGCTGTGAGCTGTGTGATGCCACGGCACTCTACTGAGAGCAATGAAGTGAGACTCTGTCTCTACACTAAAAAGAGAGAGAGAGAGAGAGAGAGATGGGGTCTTGCTATGTTGTCCAGGCTGTTCCCGAACTCCGGGCCTGAAGCCATCCTCCATGGTGCTGAGAGCTGCTCATGAGCTGCTGTCCAGATGTCACCATCATATCCTTTCTGGAAGTACATTTTTTAAATGTTTTAACCACAGTCTAAGCGGAATGTTACCATCTGCCTGCTTTTGGGGACCCTGTGTTAGGGCCCAGAGCTGTGTCCTCAGTAAGGAAAGTGTCCTGCAGACTTAGCACCTTGGAAAGTGGCTCCTGCATCAGCTCCTGACCCCAGAAGGACTGGTTTAAATTAACCTACCTCCAGAGGAAACCAGTAAAATCCTCTGCAAAGCAACCTAGGACAATTGCCACACAGGGGACCGAGATGAAAGGGTGTTGGTTTGGGTACGAACACAGAAGAGCTGTGTGGATATATTCATGAGACTGTATGTCCCACGATGGATTCAGGAGATCGAGATTCAATTCACCCATGTATAAAATCTGCCGATAACGGCTGTCATTGCTGTCGGATATTTAAACAGCCCTGTGCTTTTTCCTCTTTTCCTTTTTTCCTTCTTTTCAAAGCCCACCCAGGGCATCCATTCTCTTCTAGAAAGAAGTAAATAATTCAGCAGGAAGGTTTGGATGTGGGTTGTCCGTTCTGCAAGGCAGCCTGGACCAGGATTAAGGCGATTTTAGCAATCGGCACTGACTTTGGGAGTTGGGTGATTGTTAATCTAATCATGGTGTCAGGCTTTGCAAAGCTGCCCCTTGTCACACTGACCTATGGGGTCTGAATAGACGTATGGAATTTCAGAGAAAAGGGGAAAAAAAGAAAAAAAAAAGCTTGGCGCCAATATCACAGTGGTTACGGCGCCAGCCACATACACCAAGAGTGACTGATTCAAACCTGGCCCGGGCAACAACGGCAACTGCCACAACAACAAAAAATAGCTGGGTGTTGTGGCAGGTGCCTGTAGTCCCAGCTACTTGGGAGGCTGAGGCAAGAGGATCACTTAAGGTCAAGAGTTTGAGGTTACTGTGAGCTGTGATGCCACAGCACTCTATCAAGGATGACATAGTGAGAATCTCTAAGAAAGAAGGAAAGAAAGAAAGAAGGAAGGAAGGAAGGAAAGAAAGAAAAGAAAAAATAACCAATTGCAATGGGAACTGTCTTTAAATCTTGCAGGGATGGAGTTCAAATCCCGAAGGGGTTGCTGACTACAGGCCACAGAAAAATCCCTCTAACTGCTACTTAAGGAGATTTTTCTCTTAAGATCCCTGAGCACAGCTTTTTTTGGGAGGGGGTCGTGTATAAGGCTTGACCCTCCCACTCACCAGCATGAGCCATTTCAAACTTTCCCCTGGGAAGCCAGAATCGGAGGGCCCGTAACCCTCCCAGAATGAAATAGACTTGCTCCCTTCTTGGGAGTTTTCCGATCCCAGAACACAAGGTTTTGATTAAAAGCTGCTGAGCTCACCAAGGAAAAGCAAAACAAGCTAGGCACGGATCTCATGTCCTGATGCCCTGGCTTATGTGTTTGGTGGAAATAAGCCCAATGCAAGCAATTAGCTCATGGGCAGCCCTTCAGGGCTGAGTCTGGGGTCGCAGGATTAGGACTGGGACCTGCCAGTCCCCAATAGCCATTTAGAGCACATGACACAGATGTCTGCTACAACTTTGCTGTGACTCCCCTGGGAAGCAGAGGGGACCTTGCCCCAGGGTAATTTCTCTGTCTGGCTTGCAACACTGGAGGCCATGCAACCCGGCCACATGATGCTGGCTGGTGGGAGTCCACCCAGTTTATGTAACGAGGTCTGGTGACACACACACCCTCCCCACATGTGTGAATCATGCCTGCAGCCACCGCTATGAGCTATGCAACTCCTGAAGGCTTGACTGCCGCAGTGCCACCCTGCCCAATGCCTGGCACCCTCCAGGGTCACCCAGAGTGGCTCAGAGCCAAAGGAACCTGCTGGGTCACCCACTGTGTCTCTGCAGGCTGATGTGAGTTATCAGGGCTGCCACCCTCATTGTGCAAACGTGTGTGAGAGAGGTGGGAAGGGAGAGGGAAGGGAGAAGACAGAGGTTATCTGGGGCAGTGAGCAGGAGTGGCCCCGCACACAGGTTGGAGGAGATTGTGAAATGGTGGCTCATGGGATGTTGGACTTGCTGGGATGAACCGAGATGCACTGCCCGCAGAGTGATCTGTGAATGGTGAGGGGGTCCTGGAATCTGAATTGCTGAGGTGCACAGGAGAACTGTGCTCTCCTTGGGGGAGACAGGGGTCTCTTCCTAGTGCACAGGGCTGACACTGCCTCCTGTCCCCTCCTGGGCAGCCTGGACCATGGTGGCTGGAGGCAGCAAAGTGGACCTACCTAGTGATGCATCCACAGGGGACCCTGGCTGTCATGAGGGCCAAATACAAGGCCTCCCAGAGTTGGGCAGAAGTGAGAAACGGCTCCCTGGCATTTGGCCTGAAATGGCACCACTAGCTTGCAGCCAGTATTTCGGCACAACCCTGGGCTCTGTCCTTCCTTTGACATCAGCTTCTGTCTGGGGATATACCTTCTACTCTGAAGAGGCCCCCACTCACCTTTGTTGTAACTGTGGCCACCCATAAAAAACATGAACCCCCCACTTTGGGTACAAATCAGAGGTGATTTTATTTACTCCTGCACAGGGGGCTGCTGCTAAAAAGGCAAATGGCCCAAATCAGGTGGTCATTTATTACATCTGCACAGGCGGACCACTGCCCCAAAGGGCAAATGGCCCCGAAGAGAAATGCAGGCAGCCTTTTATACCCTTTTTGCACTGATGTGGCAAAGCAAGCATGTACAAAAACGGAATGTGGCCGGTTACAGGGTAGGGTTACAATCAGGTAGTTGGCTCAGGGGATTGCTACGTGGTGACTGTGGGGGTGGGACAACTTGGAAATCCCAGTAGCTTGGGAAACTCAGTTACCTGGGAAACTCTGCTTGAGTGAGTTTCCACCATTGTTTCAACCGAGGTTAGGGAGGTCAGGGAGGTCAGGGAAGTCAGAGAACTTCCTTGTAAACTGTTCTCAGAATTAAACCAATAAGGGGGGGGGGTTGAGATGGACGGGGACTCAGGCTGAAACAGTTAGGGGCCTTTAGGGGTCTTCTTGCCAGGTCTGTTACTACACCTTCAGACAGAAGCCCCAAGAACCTGCTTGGGAGGACTCCACTTGGGGCCATCCCAGCACTTTGCAAACACATACAGGAGTCCTACAACCTTCTCCCAGAATGACAACCCCACCCAGACAAACGTCCATGAGGAGAGAAAGGAGCTCTAAAGTTGAGGCTGCCCGAGGGTCTCAGAGGAAATTCTGGCTCTGCCCTCCTTTGCCCTAAACCTCCTGGAACCTCAGGCTCCTCCTCTGGGAAATATGTATGTTGGGGATACCCTGTGAGAAGAGGTATTTATGCTTGAGTACCTGACCTTGAAAAGATGCCACTGTGTTCTGTTGTCTGTGGCTGAAACAATTGAGTTCACTGCATTTGAACCTGTTAGGGATCCCAGCTTACAAGCACAGACTTGTTATTTTATTTTATTTTTATTTTTATTTTATTTTATTTGAGACCGGGTCTTGCTCTGTCGCCCTGGCTAGAGTACAGTGGCATCATCAGAGCCCACAGCAACCTCAAACTCCTAGGTTCAAGTGATCCTCCTGCCTCAGCCTCCTGAGTAGTTGGGGCTGCAGGCGCCACCATGCTGAGCTAATTTTCAAATATTTTTTGTAAAGACAAGGTCTCGCTATGCTGTTCAGGCTTGTCTCAAACCCCTGGTTTGAGTTGAGGCAGTTGTCCTGCCTCAGCTTCCCTAGTAGCTGGGAGTACAGGTGCCTGCCACAACCCCTGCCTAGTTTTTCTGCTTTTCGTAGAGATAGGTTTTTACTTTTGCTCAGGCTAGTCTCAGACTCCTGAATTCAAGGGATTCTCCTACCTTGACCTCCCAGAGTGCTGGGATTACAGGTGTGAGCCACGGTGCTTAGACCCCGGGCTTGTTTTTTGAGCCTGTCATTGTCAGGGCAAGTTAGCTCCTGTAACAAGCAGCCCCCACATAAGGAAAAGCTTATGTCTCATCTGTGTTGCAGACAGGTGGGTTAGCCAAGGTGGGAGGCTGGGGCAGGTGGATTGCTTGAGCTCATGAGGTCAACACCAGTGTGAGCAAGAGCAAGACTCTGTCTCTAAAAACAGCTAGGCATCGTGGCAGTTACCTGTAGTCTCACCTACTCAAGAGGCTGGGACAGGAGGATCACTTGAGCCCAAGAGTTGAGGTTGCAGTGAGCTAGGCTATGGCCATGGCACTCTAGCCAGGGCAACACAGTGAGACTGTGTTTCAAAAAATTATCTAAAATTGAAAAAAAAATTAGACTGGGTACCCTGGCTCAAGCCTGTAATCCTGGCACTCTGGGATGCCAAGGCTGCCTTGAGCTTAAGAGGCTAACACCACTTAGCAATAGTGAGACCTCATCTCCACTAAAAAACAGAAAATATGAGCCTGGTGCCATGGTGGGCACCTGTAGTCCGAGCTACCTGGGAGGCTGAGGCAGGAGGATCACTTGAGCCAAAGAGTTTGAGGTTGCTGTGAGCTACAGTGATGCCATGTCATTCTTACCTGGGCAACAGAGTGATTTACTCTATCTCAAAAGAAAGAAAGAAAAAAAGGAGAAAATGCATACAAATTTATTTAATATGTATATACAGGAGCATTCACAATGAAGACCCAAGCGCTCAGTGGAGTGCAGAAGCTTCAATACCATCTTGAATTTGCAGAAAATATTCAGGCTCCAAGCAGGAACCCGGACAGGTTCAGGTGGCAAATCAGGTTTGAGAAGACAGTTTATAGGAACAAGAGAACAGGAGACTTCTTACTACATGAAACCCTCCAGGAAGCTGCTCTCAGACAGATTAGACGGTAAATGCCTCTTTAAAGGCGTCAGACTGTCACTTTGTATTTCCTAGATCTGGAGCAGGGAAGGGCTGGCCTCATGAAAGTCCATTTTTTTTAATAGACGTAGTTTTCCCCTTTGTAAGGTCAGTGTGTTTGCTTGCTCTCTGCCAGCCATCCCCAAACATGTCAAACAAATAAATATACCTTGGGGTAAAACAAACCAGTATCCTTTACCATCCATACACGTTTGCAGAATACGTGGGTTCTTTTGTTTCCTAGAACATAGGTGTGTTTTGCTTTGTAGTTAGAAGTTCAAGAAGGAACCCGCCTTCTCCTCGGTAAGGGCTGAATTTTCATAGTGATGTGAGTAATACCTGTTTTTCTCCCAATAGGTCAGGGAGACTTTGACCTGGCCGACGCCCTCGATGACCCTGGTGAGTGCAGAAATCTTGCCTCTTTCATAGACATCAGCTTATAGTTGCTTTGGGGATTGGCTTGAGCTGGTATTTGGAATTCCTTGGCATGGGGGGGGGTCTTTATTCTGCAGAGATCACAGGTGCTTTGAGGCAAACCTTTACACAGCCTCCCAAATGGTGTTTTTCCACTGCTCTGTTGTGGCACACTGGTGTGCTGTGAAAAGCTGTTAGGTGTGACATGAAAATTTCTTAATTTTCTTAATTTATTATTGTTATTATTATTTTTGAGACAGAGCCTCAAGCTCACACCCTGGGTAGAGTGTCACGGCGTCATAGCTCACAGCAACCTCCAACTCTGGGGCTCAAGCAATCCTCTTGCCTCAGTTTTTCTATTTTCTTCTTTTCTAGTAGAGATGAGGTCTTGCTTTTTGCTCAGGCTGGTCTTGAGCTGGTGAGCTCAAGCTGCCCACCTGCCCTGGTCTCGCAGAATGCTAGGATTATAGGCGTGAGCCACCACACCCAGCCAGTTAAATTATTTTCAAAAGAAGTTCAGAGTGGCACCTATGGCTCAGCAAGAAGGGCACCGGCCCCATATACTGAAGGTGGCAGGTTCAAGCCTGGCCCCAGCCGAACTGCAAAACAGAAAATAGCTGGGTGTTGTGGCGGGCACCTGTAGTCCCAGCTACTCGGGAGGCTGAGGCAAGAGAATCGCCTAAGCCCAGGAGTTGGAGGTTGCTGTGAGCTGTGACAGCACTTTACTGAGGGTGATAAAGTGAGACTCTGTCTCTAAAAAAAAAAAAAAAAGTTCAAAGCATAGTAAGAATATTCTGGGTTTTTTTTTTTTTTTTTGCAATTTTTGGCCAGGGCTTGGTTTTTATTTTTACCCTCTCACCTCGAGCATATGGGGCCAGCACCCTACTCCTTTGAGCCACAGGCTCTGCCCAAGAATATTCTGTTTTTTATTCTTTTTTTTTTTTAATCAACATAATCTAAGTGTGCCATGGACGTTTAATGGTAGTTTCAAGTGTGCCGTGAGATTAAAAAAATGGTTGAAAAACACTCTCTATAAAAGGTGTCTTTGCAAAATCGCCTGTCACTGGGGGGAGCCCAGACTCACTTTTGAAAAAAATTTTTTTTATTTTTGCATATACTTGTGTTTATTAGACTTCCACTTTTTGCCTTCACAAAATTAACAAGGCTTAAAATTTAACAACAATAACGATGTTTAAGGTAAGGACTAGAAACAAAAACCTCGCAAAGAACAAACGAAGATGAATTGGAATTTTTTTTTATTTTTATTTATGAATATTGGTTATCTATTTTTTGAGACTTTGGGAAAAAAATAATAGGAAGAAGTTGATTGATGACTCCTTACTGAGCCTCAGACTCAAAGCATTCTATAATAGACATACTCTTATTTGACAATGTGAATGTTACTTTCTTTGCATTATTATTATTATTATTGCTTAATACTTTATTGCAGTAATCGTCTGATTTCTTTTCTGAATGTATTCATGTTCATCAGACTCACTTCTTGGTAGGTCTGGGCTCTCCTTGCCCACATTGTGGGGATGGTCTGAAGGATTTTTGCTTTTCTTAAAGGTCAGTTCTAATCGATCACTATCTTATGCCTGGACCACAACATTCAGCAGATCCCAACCTTCTTTGTCCGACATGTCCATACCTGGGGCTATTGTTGCTCTCACAAAAGGCCACTTACGACAGAAAATCCTCCCATAATCTGTATTTGTCACCCATCCAAGTTCAACTGGGACCTTCCTAGCTAATTAGAAAACTAAAAATCTCCCTCTCCCAACTGTGGGGAATGCTCTTTGCTAACCTGCCTATCTTGACTATATCCACATGGCTCCGGGTCACGGATTTTAAGCATGCTTTTGTTGTTGTTGTTGTTGCTGTTGTTGTTTTGAGACAGAGTCTCACTATGTAGCCCTGGGTAGAGTGCAGTGGTGTCACAGCTCCCAGCAACCTCAAAGTCTTGGGCTCAAGTGATCCTCCTGCCTCAGTCTCCCAAGTAGCTGGGACTATAGGCACCTGCCACAACGCCCGGCTATTTTAGACACAAAGTCTCTGGCTCAGGCTGGTCTTGAACTCGTGAGCTCAGGCAATCCACCTGCCTCAACCTCCCAGAGTGCTGGGATTACTGGCGTGAGCCACTGCACCCTGCCTTCCTTTTCACGTTTTATTTGGGCCTTAAAGCTTTTTCTGTGAGCTGTTTGATGGGTCTTTGATGCTTACTGGATTAATTTTCTCTCTTTGTTCACAGAACCCACCAAGAAGCCAACCTCAGGTGAGTGACTCTTCGGCTGGGAAATGCCCTTCAGCAGATGTTTTTGAACAGAAAAATGGAAACCCCCCCAAAGAAGGTATCTCCTCACTCCCACTAGGATGGCTAAAATCAAAATATGGAAAATAAAAAATGCGTTCGCCAGGATATAAATAAATTAGGATGCTTCTACATGGCTGCTGGCACTATAAAATAGTGCTGCCCTGCACCGCCAGGATAATAGCTTGACAGTTATTTGCTTAATACTTTATTGCACTAATCGTCTGATTTCTTTTCTAAATGTATTCATGTTCAGTTAAGTTAAATGCAAATAACAGTGTGACCAGTAATTCTGCTCCCAAGTGTATACACAACTGCCTTGAAAAATAGGTCTCTGAAGGCATTCTTTGACAATTTCTCCATCAGTGAATGATTTCCTCTTTTTTCCTGAGTATATAAGCTACTTACTAAGTTGTTGCAGTGACTTTATTTCCAGGTGTTATTGGTGCTTGGAAAAAAGTGTGTTTTTTTTTTTTTATTTTCATCCTTTAATTTTTAGAATACAGGCCTGCATGGCTCTCCCTCTAAATTAATATGTTTGTGTTTCTTAAGAGTGTTACGATGCTGGCTTGGTGCTCGTTGTTCAGTGGTTAGGGTGCCACCCACATACCCTGGGACTGGTGGGTTTGAAGATGGTCCACACCTGCTAAGTAACAAGTAAACTACAACAACAACAAAAAAATAGTCCAGCATTGTGGTGGGCTCCTGCAGTCCCAGCTACTTGGGAGGCTGAGGCAAGAGAGTCACTTGAGTTCAAGAGTTGGAGGTTGCTGTGAGCTGTGACGCCACAGCACTCTACCAAGGGCGACGTAATGAGACTGTCTCAAAAAACAAAGAGAGTGTTATGATGCTGAGAAGCATCAAGTTTCTTTAATGTCAATATTCCAGTGTCACAAAGCAAGCCAATCATTTTATCCTGAGCAGAAACAAGATAATATTGCAATTCTCAATCCTCTTTAAAAAGTATTTTTTTCTCCCTTCAAAAAATTAAAAAAAAAAAGGGAAAGGAAATGGACCTTCAAAGAAAAGTTTGCACACAAGTTTTCACAGCAGCACTATCAATTATAGCTAAAAGGTGGAAACAGCCCAAATGTCCATCAGCTGATAAACGGATAAAGAAAACCTGTTGTACCCAGACACAGGTATTACTCAGCCACCCTGAGGGGTGAAGCCCTGGTCATTTGAATCTCAGAAATGCACGGAGGAAGGCAGACACAAGGGAACACCCAGTCCATGTTCTACCCCTGGGGGAAATTTCAAGGATAGGCAAATCTATTGCCTTTGTGACACCTGAGAAACAGCCGGCTTCCAGCCCAGGAGTTCTTTCTTTCTTTTTTTTTTTTTTCTATAATTTTATTGAATCATAATTATGTACATTGGTGCAATCATAGGGCACAATGTGCTTCATGTACATTCAGAAATATTTTGATCGTACTGTTACGGATAGCCTTCATGGCATTTTCTTGATCACTTCATGGCATTTTATTGATACTCTACATTTAATAAGTTTCACCAGTACCCTGCTAAGATGCACCGTAGGTGTGATCCCACCAATTGCCCTCCCTCCACCCATCCTCCCCCCTTCCCTCCCCCCTTTTCCCTTTTCCCTGTATTCCTATGCTATAATTGGGTTTTAGCCTTCATATGAAAGCTATAAATTAGCTTCATATTAGGACTGAGTACATTGGATATTTTTTCTTCCATTCTTGAGATACTTTGCTAAGAAGAATATGTTCCAGCTCCATGTGTGGCCCAAGACAATTCTTGTTTTCTTCAAAGAAGAAAAGCAGAAAAGAAAAGAGAAAAGAAAAGAAAAGAAGAAAGTGTTGTACATTCCCACATCTCTTTTTTCAGTAAGTATCATCCCTTGAATTACCTTGGACCATTCTACCTTTTACCATACCATCTTCTTTCATCAATCACCTCTATTTGTAAATCCAACTGATTCCTCCTTTCCATTTATTCTCAAATCTTTCTTTTCTAATACCCTAGACCTTTGTGCTTCAGTTGACAAATTTATTTTTTCAACTGTAGTTTTAACTTCCTCCTAATTGGTTTTTCAAATCTAGTGTTTCACCCCAATATTCCATTCCTCAAACTGCAAGTCTTTCTGAGATAGATATGAATCCTTACATGTTACTGCTTGATGATTTTAAACACAGATTTAAAAATAGCCTTTGCATATTCCTCTCTGTTCCAGGACAGTCTTTAAACTCTTTTGCTCAGTTGCTAAGGTCTTATTATTCATTCATTCACTCATTAGCTTTTTTACAAAAATATAGTGGTAACAGTGCTAAATATGTAAAGTAAGTTCGCATGCATGAAAAACAGCAGTTAACAAATTTGATTCAGTTTCATCCCTCAAAGATTTCCAATCTAGTGGAAAATAACTTTCTATATAAGACTTTATCAACTGCTTAATCTACCCTCAGTTGCTACTGTTCTGGTTCCTTTTAAATCTTTCTCACTTTCCTCAAAATGCATGCAGTTAATTTGAATGCCTAGTTCTTACAGATTCCTAAAAATGTCCTGTTACTTTGGCTAGGTTCAGTGGCTCACACCTGTATTCCTAGTACTCTGGGAGGCCGGAGCAGGTGGATTGCCTGAGCTCAGAAGTTTGAGACTAGCCTGAGTCAGAGCCAGAACTCATCTCTAAATAGCCGGGCTTCGTGGTGGGCACCTATAGTCCCAGCTACTGGGGAGGCTAAGGCAAGCGAATCACTTGAGCCCAAGAATTTGATGTGGTTGTGATCTATGAAGCCACGGCACTCTGCCAGGGGTGACAAAGTAAGACTCTGTCTCAAAAAAAGAAAAAACAAAAACAAAAAACATGTCTTGTCACTTCATACAGCTATGTTTTTTCTTTTTGTGTGCCTAGAATATATTCCTGCCATATATTCTACAGTGAGGTCCTATCTGGTCAAATATTTGCTAGACTTTCTAGAAGTGAATTAGTGTTAGATCTCAAGATAGTCTTCTGGGTGGCACAATAAAAAACTTTTAAGGGCAAGTATCTACAATAAAATTAAATATTAAGTAATGCTTCTTACATTGAATTTTATTTGTGAAAAATTAAAGCTATCACCCAGTTAGCTTTCAAAGTTTCTTCTCCATTTTATTGTCTTAGTTTACTGAAAGATAATTATTCCTGCAAGAGGTACTTAAAACAATGGCTAAAAATTTCCGGAAGTAAATACATGGATTAAAACTTCCTAAATCTTGCTTATCTGTTCTAAAATGTGAAAAAAAAAAACTCAGAAAAGACAAAAGAAAATACAGGCCAACCTTTACCTGACATTACTGGAAGCATGGCATTTCAAATCAAAATTATTTTTTATGAAAGAAAAAAGTATGTTTGACTATAACAATGTATTTGACATTCCTGTCTGTCAAAAAAGAAAAGATCAAAGATCAAGATTTCTTTGGCTTGTTTGCCCATCCATATTATAGATTACTCATGAGATAGCATTAGGATCCCTCTGAAATATTATTTCTCATTGCTTCTGGTCTGCTAGAAAACCTAAAGAGGCAGAAATATAACCAACGATTTTCTAGTTCATGAAGAAATTGAGGTACAAGCCTCTATTGTGTCCAGGAGATAACAGTACACATGTAGAAAGCAAGGTAAAAAATGGCTTTGCCCAGAAGAACACTCCTCTTCCAGCTGTGGTTTAGTGAATTGTCTGTCTTTCCATCTCCTCATCATGCTCCTTTCTGTTCTGACTTGGTAGAAAACCAAAGTTTGGCATCCCTCCATAGCATCTTATCAACAGTACATTTCAGAATATTCAAGGCAGTTCTGATGGTTCTATATGTAAAAATGTAAATGAAACTCATTGAACTGTTTCTTTTCCCCTCTTAACTTTGAAAATTAATTTTCACGCTTTTAAGCAGAGAAAGGAGAGATAAAAATGATTCATAAAACTTGCGATCTCTCTCTAGCTGCGAAGAAATGCAATATTTTAGACTGATGAGGAGAAAAGACTTGGTTCTTTCTACAGGGGACACTGTTTGTACCCCTGGGATAGGAGTATGGGATAGTGTTAGAGTGTTGCGATTCTTAAATTCTTGTCATACAACAGACAGGCTGAGCATAGTCTGGCTACCACATGGGTGTAGAGTTGTCTGGAAGAGAGTTTAGGATTCAGAACGAAGTTTAGCGAGAGACACAAAATTGCAGTCGCACAGATAAGGCCAAATTTGGTTGAAATATTATACCCAAATAAAAAGTGTGAATACAGCAAAACATTTTTTCTCAGGGTGCAGGTAGTTGAGAATAAGGATTAAAGTGTGAAATGACAAATCTATCAAACATTATTCTTCTTTGTAAGAGTAGGACTCATCCAAGGTCAAGGACTATATTCTCTTTACTTTCATATCCAGAGAAGCTTGCATGGTGAGAAACAGAAGGAAGACCCTTTAAATTTGGGGAAGAATTACTATGGGAATGCATGAATTTCTGTGCAAATAAATAAAAAAGTATATATTTATTCATGTATTCATTAATTGATAAATGAAAAAATAATTAAAAGTTCAAGTCAAGAGGCTGTTGGCATAATGAAATTTGATTAATATCCCTGGAAGGGGAGTCTTGTGAGAATAAGGCACATCTTTTCTGTGTCCCAGAAGAAATGGGAAATTTTGCAACTTACTACCACAAGATTCAGGCTTCAAGCAAGAAATTCAAGACCAGCCTAAGCGAGAGCAAGACCCTCAGCTCTAAAAAAATACAGAAAATAGTTGGTTATGGTAGTGTGTACCTATCGTCCCAACCACTTGGGAGGCAGAGGCAGGAGGATCACTTGAATCCAGGTGTTTGAGTTTATAGTGAGCTATGATGATGCCATTGCACTCTAGTGCAGGAAACAGAATGAGAACATGTCACAAATTAAACCAAAGACGTGTTACAAACTAATACAGCTATTTTATTAGAAATTTAGGGGATATAAGCAATTTGAAGGTATAGGAAGTAGGATAAAGTACCTGGACTAATCACTAAATCACTGTGTGATCTTCAGCAATTCATTTCCATCCTCTGAAACTTGCAGTTCTAATCAAATATAATATTGGCAATTAACCAAAAAAATTCTAAGTTTTCTTTTACATTTGAGCTATGTGTTTCATTAATCTGTCCTTGAGGGTACATTAATGGGTTTCAAATTTTTCAAGAGAAATAACAGTACAGATATTCTAAAATGTAAAGATCCCCTGATACATATAATTTGGTGAAACATTAAAATGAAATAAAGTTATATTAAACAAATTAGCCTCTTTGAAAAGAAAAATAAAACTTCTGACTTAAATTCTAGAAATTATGATCACAACCCTATTTGATTTACTTGTTGCTGTATTATTTTAGAGGTTTTAGAGAAATAAAAAGTTAAAATTTTATGTTCCAATAACTATGCCACATTTTTGTGTATATTAGTACATTTAATTATCTAGCAGCAAGTAAGGTTTATGTGTATGTGTGTGTGTGTGTTTTCTAATAGAAATAAATTGAATCATGAGGTAGTCTCCCTAATAGGTCTTTATTTGGAATACAGTATTCTCTGATTCCCAAACATAACTTATCACCTTCCTAGATGTTAACTTCCTTGAAGAGTATCACTATACTTTTTTGTCATTGTAATTCTCAACATTTTCCTTTACTTCCAATACCAAAAGATCTTATACTTGGAAAGTATTCATTAGTGAGTGGGTGAAGAAAATAGAACTGAATGGGGTTGAATAAAATAGGAAAGTATAAAATAGGTTAAGACCAGGAACTGCGAAATTAATTAAAAATGGGATTGAATGGAAAAAAAATGGAATGGAAGTGTGAGAAAATAATTTATTTTCTTTGCACCCACCCTTCTGTCTAAAATGGCTCTGATGAGCCAAGATACTATTTATGTCTTCAAAATAGGAGACTACTAAAGAATTTTAGTATGCTTATAGAAATATTCAGAGAAAAAAAAGATGATACAGAAGACAGAGGATTTAACCAAAGGAATCAATCCTTCTGATTAATGTCCCCTATAACCACAACACATCCACCACTTCCTAGGACTGAAGAATGATTGCTAAAATGTTTTATAAAACACAACACAACTGCCTCAGAATCAGAATGAGAGGCTCCCAGGGAACAGGAGCAGACTGCAAGAATCAAGGATGGCAGGAGAACATAAAAGGAAATAAATTAGTACCAAAGAATGGCAAAGGCTTCAGATTCTCTGCACATTCTGCCACATGGTTGTTGGCACAATATCAGCCTGCTCTGACTGAGCTACGTGGACAAATAGCTTTTGTTTGAAATTTGTCTAGGGAGAAAAAAATCATCCCATTTGCCCCTTAAGAAAGAAACATGTGAATACCTCACTCACGCTGGCCAACAGCTCAGTTCTGTCTAGTGGGTCTAAACACTGTGCTTCCCTTCCTGCTCAGTACCTTAAAGGAAGAAACTGAGATTCCCATACACCTAATGCACATCTGGTGGGAGTTCCCAAAGTCAACATCGTTTGGCCAATTAGGAACAAGCACTTGAAGATCTAGTTCAGGAAAAGGTGGTTCTCAATTTTTTATTATTTAATAATTACAAAAAGAAGTAACAATCAAACCTGAAGAAAAATCTGGTGGAAGACACAGCAAATACAAATGCGGTTAATGCACCCCTGACAGTGACTCTGTTGGCCTTGCTGAAGATCCCTTAAGTGAAAGACAGTAAATAACACAGTTGACTTAAAAAGCACCTTCCAAATGGAACGGTGGTCATACAGCTCAAAGATCAGCTTTTCAAGGAGCCCTGCAGCACAAGGCATTCCTTTCATGTCACATATTCATAATACATTATTTTAAATGTGTGACATTCTGGAGTGAAGCAAAGAAAAGTTGCCTACAATGGCTTTTGAACACTCATATATCCTTTTAGCTGTCCCCATATTCACAGTATTTTATGTCCTGATGTGGAAGGCTCATCACGCAAGAGTAATTACCACTACCAGTGATTTGCCCTCCCGTGTCCTCTGACTATAAACTATTTTATGTATCCAATTCAATAAAACTGTCTTTGGCTTGCTGATAAATGATTACATTGTAAAATGGATTATTCTTACACATTCGCCAAACTAGCAGTTCATATGGGCATCCATGACTGCATTATGGAAGGTGATGTATCATGGAAATAATTCAGAATAGAGAAATAACTGAAAATGGGTGGACTCATTGCCTAAAAATCTAATGCACATTCTCTCTGTCTTTTTCTCTCACCTTGTACTGTGCTTCACGGATTACCATAAGGCTGGAGGAGCATTGAAGTTATTATTTGATGGCCATTGAAAAATACTATCATTATAATAGTCATTGTCTAGCTTCCTAGTAACACCCCCCCTAACCTCTTGTTCTCTGGTGATTCACCACAGACAGTTTTCAAAAGCCACGGGCCTTTACCAGCAACCACATGGGCCCATAGAGCCCAGTTATGATCATAGAGACATGGAGGGATGTTTGCTGGTGATGTTCTAGGAAAGGTCTTGCCTTCTTAATAAGAAATAGAAGCTCTTGTCTAGATATTCTGTCACATTTTAAATGATCAACCATTTTATTTTTTTAAACCAATATTTTATTAAGGCAATCTGTGATTTACTCAGGTTTATTCAAGACTTCGAGACAGGGGTGGCACCTGTGGCTCAAAGGAGTGGCTATGCCGGAGATGGTGGGTTCAAACCCAGCCCCGGCCAAAAACCACCAAAAAAAAAAAAAAAAAAAAAGACTTGGAGACAACTAAATATTATCTAATACAAAAGAAGGGTCTTCAAAGTCAGAAAGACCTGCAATTAAATCTCAGCTCTGCTATTTTGAACATGTTTCTTAACTGGTCTATATTTTGATTCTTACTTCTAAAATATCATTTTGCCCCATTGATATTTGTATTGATTTTATATTTAATATATCAATAAAGTTAGTCTGATATTTCTCAAGGAAACTTTGCTTGGTTGTAGTGTGTTATTTGTAAATATGTTGATGTAATCAGAGTGCTTAAATATAATGATAATAATGTATCTATATTTATAAGTAATGCAGTATTATTTTTGTCCAATTTTGTTTTGGAGTTAGGCCTTAGATTGGGCAATTTAAAATTTTTTATGATTTCCTATGCTTGAGAAAATTTACATAACATAGAAATTCTCATATTCTTGTGAAAATGATAGGTAAAAATCATCTGAGCCTAGTTTCTCTGGAGAGATAATGCTTGACCATCTTTTACATCTTTCTTTCTTCCCATGGTTAATGCCCTATACACCCTTTATTTCTTTCCTTGAGTCCATTTCTATCAGTCAAATTTTCTTGAAAAACTATCCACCTTATCTCAGCTTTACAACATTCGAAATTGCATATTGAGTTCTCTGCTGTATTTCAGATTGGTTTGTGGCTTTTTCTTTTCCTTTCATATTTAAAATGCATATTATTTTTCTTTTGTTTTAAATATGGTGATATTTTTATTTAATAATTTATTTTAAAGATGATTCTTAATTTTATGCTCTTTAGTTTTTGTTTATTTTTTTATTTCATTTTTATTTTTGTTTTTTAGATATTCTTATCTTATGTTGATATATGTCCCTTCACTTCATTTATTCTGTATTTACAATTTTCTGATTAGTTGCTCTGAAAACATTCTCCACTCTCTTTGCCCTTGCTTTCCTGTACTATAGTTTTTATAAAGATAAAACACTCAAATTCAAACCTGCTGCACCTAGAGAGAGTTCTGCCCAGTGGATACCTTGTGTTTTCAGCATCTTGTTCATTGGCCTACTTTGTTCTTCCCACCATAGACATAGATGTTATAATTAGAGATGCCCCAGATATAAATCTTCAGAATCTAAGCCAAATGTTAGGGACAACAAGGAGAATAAAGAGGAAGAGTTTAAGTATATCAATGATATCACTCTACTGTAACAAAGGCAATAGTGGCCAGATCCTGACAGTGTATTAGCTGATATCAACCAATACTTTATTATTTAAGTCAATATTCATTAGGTTTGATTTAGCTTCCAGCTCAACGTATTTTTGTCTAATAATGTATATTGTTTCATTTTCTAACATATGTATAAAGCCTACATGAGTACCATTGGACACATATGCAACTTTTATAGCAATTATTCTAACTAGCTTGAAATGCTGTATTTTATTATTTTTCATTTTGACCCTTAAGGTTTTTATGAGTGCTTCCTTTTGTTTATTCATTGACATATCTTTAATTCCTAAATAGTTATGCTTTGTAGCTAAAGACATTCAAGGGTTAGTATATTGTGTTCTACCATCCATGCAATCTTTAAATCTTATGAAACAGCTGTGCCTTTGGACTTAGTACACCTGATATTTTCTGGGTTTTTGCTTTTGTTTTTTACTTCACTAATTTCCTCAGATATATGAGTTGATCAGAAACCAAAAGAATCTCCTTCTAGAGCTCTGGAGTCCTGTGAGTAGCTCTTTCCCATCTTTAGAAGTCTGCCTGTTTGAATGTTCTGAATTTCAAACTCTAAACCTAAGGGACACCATGAACTTCACTTTGAACCTTTGATTTCCTCCCTGTAACTTTGGCCTTGTAGGCATTATGCTGGGGCATCTGTAAGGCTTATAATTTCCATTTCCTTTCTCTTATGAATTACTATTCTGGTATTGTTTTTCTATGTCTAAATAACATTGTATTATATATTTTGTTTACTATCTTAGTCATGTGAGATTAAAAAGTTAATCCCGGTCTATTACTAATTTATGGCTGGAAATAAGTTATAAAAAAAAGTTTGGATTATATTTTCATTAAATATTCACCTACTGTGGGATTTTAAGTCAAGGTGTGAAAGCACCAGGTTTATTTATTTATTTATTTATTTATTAACTTCACTCTTCTTGGAATTGAAGAAATGGAGTAGAAGAAGGGAGACTAGCTCTGAGTCCATTGCTGTGGTCCGGGCTAGTGTGATTTCTTGGACCAGGTTTATGGGAAAGGCATGGCTTGAGGATATAAGTGGAGATGGATCCCGCAGATCCTGCTGAATAATGGGATGTGTAGTAGATGTAAGTAGAAGAGTAATTGAGACAAATATATATGTATGCAAAGAAGCTAGCAAATGATTTGTCATTTATTAAGTTGTAAAAACAGATAGGTATAGAACTTTTGGAAGGGTTGGAAGTATGTTGTTTTACACATTTCTTCTCCCACCAAAAAATGTAAACTATATGTGTTTAATTTTATCAATTTTGTATTTAATTACTTCTATTACTTCTTTTTTCCAATTCACAAACTTTGCTTGTCCATTTTCCTTCCTGTATTGCCTTTTATGTTTATATTTTTTATTTTATTTTACCCCTCTAATGCTTTTGAAATTTTGTTTATTTATATTCCACTAGACTTTATAACCCTTAAACCTGTAGCCTCCTATCACCATCAACAATTAATCAATAAATGGGGGAGGAGCCAACATGGCAATCTGTAGCCTGCTTTCCTCAGAGGTTCCCATCCAGAGGAGAGTTAGATGACAGAAACTCAGCAAGAAAACTGATGGTTTGGATCTGAGCCAAAAGAAAAGGTCGAAGAGCGCACATCAACCCTGCTGGGGTGACCTGAGACCCCAAGGAAACAAACAAAAAGGTACAGAGCACATCATCAAGCAGATGGGAGTCCCCTCCCCCATGAGAGAGGTTCGCAGTATACTCCATAACTCCATACAAACAAGCAAGCAGAGTTCAGATGTCCTCTCACTCTACCCCACGGGAGAGACCCTCTAAAAACCAGACCTCCTTCCTCTACTAGGGTGCCATGGTGCTCTCCCTGTATATACTCTCTACCTGTAAGTTGGAGTTCCTGGTGTTCCCCTCCACTCTCACCCAAGGTCTGGAGGCCTGAACCCCACAGAGTCCAGATTCTTGGGGATTTTCTCGAGGGATGTGGATGGGGCACGAACTGTTGCTAATCTGTGCTGATTTTCCAGCTCCTGAGAGGGGAGTGAGCAGAGAGGAGACCCTGCTGGAAGGAAGGTCTCCTGAGGCACAAAACAGCGGCCAGCTCCGGGAACAATTGCAGGAGAGCTGCATCCCCTGAGGATGTTTTGAGGAGACACTCCCAGTCTTCTGGGCGGCCAGGGGAAGCAGGCAGGTTCTCCGGTGACAGCCACTGGCAGAGCAGACTGGCAGCCAAGGCACGTGAAGGATATGCCTGGGGCAGTACTGGCCAGGACAGAGCACAGGGATTAGAATACTCCCAGAGAGGCTGCTTTGCTTATCTTCAGACTAACCTGGCCCTCAGGGGATGAAAGCTGAGACAAAGGGCTGGAACTCACAGACTGAGTCAAACCTATTTGCAGCCCCAGTCTGATCAGGGAAAATAGCCTTAACAGAAATAAATTCCGTGAACTTGTTCTGTTCCAGCAGTAACATCAATCAGGGACAGGGCTGGAATTGAGTGAATCGCCCCAGCCCCTATTAAGTCCCAGGTTGTCAGGCCTCACCTCCCCCTGCCAAACAGTGACAGGGAGTAGCAGACTGGTTGTGGAGCCACAGACCTCACTGTGACCCAGGCAGGC
Source organism: Arctocebus calabarensis (assembly GCA_963573935.1). Taxonomy (NCBI): domain Eukaryota; kingdom Metazoa; phylum Chordata; class Mammalia; order Primates; family Lorisidae; genus Arctocebus; species Arctocebus calabarensis. Next base: position 24,733 of record CAUYON010055490.1, read on the forward strand.
GCAAACCCCTGGAGCATCTGCGAATTGGAGGAAACTGGATCACAACTGTTACCACCGACTAGGTGTGACAGAGGGGCAAGGAGGGGAAGGAGGCATCAACCTTCCCAGAGTAATCTACTTTCTGGGGGGGCACCCTCCTGAGCTCACAGAGCACCAGAGTGAATTATACTAGAGCTTCCAGCAGATCTCTGCTATCTAGTTGCCAGAGACTTTTTAACTCTTCCATTTGAGATCGATGCTGGCTAGGACAATTGATTGGGACCTCTTCAACTGGGCCAATCACCCGAGGACTTTCCAAAGTGGTGCCCTGGGTGTGTGGTAGTGGGAAGGTTTGATTTGGCTTTTCCAATTGTTGCCTGTGGGGGGTGCGGTGACTTAACTGCTGGTATTTCTTCACAGCTCAGATTTCAATCCAGAGTAACAGATTCTCTAGGGTAAGACAAAGACCAGCTGAAAATAAGACAGAGCCACTTAACCCCACCACACCAAGAAGGT
>CAUYON010055492.1:0-21563 GCA_963573935.1 Arctocebus calabarensis
TTAGGGAAAAGGGGCGAAGACTCAATCTAACTGCTTCCTGCTGAATCGGGCGATGATAGAAGGGGGCAGTTGGGGTTTCTCCAGAGGAGAGTGATACAGGGGTTCATGGACTGGAACCATCTTTATTGCGTGTGGCTTGATCATGTTCTTAATAAACATTTTTCAAATAAATGGATAAATGAATTAATGAATGAATGAAATAATAAATATACTATTTTTACTCTTTGCCAAACCAATAGTTCACTTTCTTGGTCTATTAGTCCATTGGTTTCCATATACAGTCCACTGATGTTTATCTTACAGATGATAATTACTTTCTTAACACTTTTTTACTCCCATCTTCTAGCATGAAAGAATTATGTTTTAAGCAATTTCTACAGCCATTTGGTATATCAAACTTCTAAATCTTTTGTACCTTTTTCTTCCTGAATAATTCCAATGGATATTTATAGGGACATCATGTAGCTGGTTACCCCCAGCTGTTTTTCATTTTCACTCAAGACCTTACCTGTGGGTGTATACTTTATTTTAACCAACTCTGAACAAGTTTAACATTACATAAATCAAAATGTAAATTTACGAAGCAGAAAGATTTCTTTACCATCCTTCCATCCTTTTCACAGGCTGTCTACATAAATTTGTAGAAGGTAGTAAAGATAAGTAAAAACTGCTTGAGTTAGAGGAAATAAGTTTAATCCAAAAATCTCATCTCAAGTGGTTGGAATTACCATGTGAGAGCATTTATTAAGATGCATAGCCAGCTGAAATAGATCATATTTTTATATCACCAACCATGCCTTTGGCAAATAAACTTTATCAGACCCACTCAATTTTAATTTTATGGAATGACATTTCTAAACTTTCAGTGATCTTTAATACAAATCTGAGAATCTTACAAAAATACATGATTAGAAATCATGTCGTGTTATACCTCAAACTTCTGCAATAAGTTATAAAATTTAATTTGTCTTTGGTGAGTTAGTGAATTAATGCATAAAATATCTACTTAGATATCCTTTTGTGTCACAGACAGCATTAGGAATGCTCCTATTTACATTCTGCTCCAGAGCAGTGGTTCTCAACCTTCCTAATGCAGAGACCCTTAATACGGTTCCTGTGGGTCACGACCCACAGATGGAGAACCACTGCTCTAGAGTCTGATGGCCAAATGAGCCCACAATTGTTGGTTCATATATTGACCTAGGAAAGCCCTTTCATTCTACTATTTCATTTAAACTTTTTTTCTACATCAATAAGCAGTGAAAAACCTACTGGAGAGACAGAAGGTGGTAAACCACCCAGAAATGATAACTTTGTCATCAAGAATTGTTTTATGGAGGCCAACACGTGTGGAACAAAGAAAGGAATAATAGAAAAATCAAGTACCTGGTACCCTCACATCTATTTGATTGGTGGAGGGGGGTTGGAAAGTAGAGGAGGCAAGCATAAGGAGCTACATGAAGGATCCCAAGTACTTCTAAAGAAATAAAAGAAGGTCAACTTAGATAAAATATGGCTGAGATGAGGAGAAAGATGAGTCACTGATCATACAGACTTTATCCCTTTCTATCTTTAGGAAAATGAGAAGTCACTGAGAGCAATAAAGATAATAATTTTTTCAACAGTTTTTAGTAATTTTCCTCTTACTAGATCTTTAAGTTAAAAAAAAAATTTGTTTATCTTTTGATATCTTTTCCCCAGGAAGTAGAAGGGCAAATCCTAAGCTTGTAAAAGTGAAAGTAGCCATTCCCATTGCAAGAGGGAGCTGGTCGGGCAAAGGCAAGAAGTGAAGAATATCTTCTTCTTGGTCTTCCCTTTTTTTCTTGCACAGTTAACCACCTCATAATTTTAGCAATAGAAACAACTAGATAATTTCTTAGCAATTCTTGGCTGTTTGTTTCTCATGTTGGTAGCTGCATATTGAAAACTCCTCAAGCTTCCCACAGAGGAGACACCAGCTACACATGTGGCCACCCAGGCAGAAGGTAGGGCAGTAGCATAAACAGCAGAGAAGGGCAAAGGCAGGCTCCAAACTTTCTCCAGGAATTTTTAGTTTTCTTTAAGCTTAGAGAATACTGTAGGAGATAGCTGGGATATGATCTGGCTTGTCACCTCACACCAAAGTTTATCTACTTGATAGAGAAGGAGGGAGAAGAGGAGCAGATATGCTTATGGAAGTTAGGTAGGAGCATCTTTAGTTTGACAAAGCAGGAGATAGCCAAAGGTTTGACTTGCCACAGGCACATCAGCAGCCATTGCCAGCCGAATTAGTGCAGAGGGTATTACATCAGAGCCCAGGAGATTTCACAAGAACCTATAGGTAAAGTCAGAAGAGTGAATACAATCATCTCTGAAAAAGGAGGCAGAGGACAGAACTCTATGAGTTTTAGAGCAAGGGGTCTAAAAGAAAAGAATACTCTGAGAAAGGTGCATCCGACTCTATTTACTGCTATAGAGAAATGACAGAAAATCTCCACTGAGCTTAAGATTTCAAAGTTTCAAACCTACTTTTCAAAGAAAATTGAAGAGAGAATGAAGTAGATGTTGCATGAATGAGAGAGTTGAAGATGGATGAGGAATGAGAGGCAGCATTATAGGTCTTTGAATAAATTTGATAATAATTGGAAGAGAAGTTGGAAGAATTTTGAAGAAATTAGTAGAGTTACTTTTTATTCGTTAAATCACTTTTTGTTTTGTTTTGTTTTAGGGAGGAAACCTGAGTACAGCTAATTGTTTGGGGAAAGAAATCAGAACAAAAGGGGAGGAGGTAATGCTCCCATGGACTCTCCATAGGTGAGCTAGAAAGGTAGTGTGGCCTCTATTTTGCAGATAAGAAAACCAAGACTTAGTCCTGGTTTGCTAAATAAAGGTCATAGAACTGTTGGCTTGATATATTTGAATAAGAAAGGTCATTTTTTACCCCATACACTTTTATTCCTCCTTCAATGTATTTAATACCCTCATATTCATTGGGACACTCCCAGATTCAGCCATTGGTTAAATGATCTATAACATTTCATCTCATTACATTGAATTCAGACTACAGAGAACATGGCAGTCCCAAAGTGATAAATATGTGACGGTTTTGTGTAATCTTTGCATGTGAGAGAGTTATAGTTGTAACTCCTATTGTTCGTTGTGATTTTCACAGAGCTGTATACTCCAAGCACAAAGGGCTATCCGCTGTGACCTTTCCAATCCTGGGGGATTGGAAAAAGGAAGCTCAAACAGGGGAAGAAAATGAGAGCACTTCTGGCTTGTTCAATGGGGAGGGAGAGGTGAATGGCTTTGGCAGTTCTTGGTGCAGGATCAACTGAAGAGCAAGATTCTCCCTCCTTTTGATGAGTTCGTGGAATACTATAATGTGGTCTTCGCTAAATGTAAGAAAATTTGACGGGGGATAGTAATTAAAATTATCATGATCTATCTCAATGAAAACAGTCCCAAATTAATAATTCTTGCTATCTGCCAGGCACACTAGAGTGACAGCATTTAAATACCTCAGTAAATCCTTACAGTGTTCTGAGGTAGGATAGGTTTTCCCTATATTAAGAATAAAGAACAAACAATTTAAAATCTCCACTCTACCACTTAAATTTTATTTGACTTTTGGTTGGTTATTCAACCTCTTAGGCCACAGTATCCAAAGAATGATAATAATAGCACCTTCCTCACAAGGTTGTTAAATGGAGCAAATGAGTTGACACTTTACAGTGTTTAGAGCCTCAGAGCAGGCATATTTGTGTTGGTAACATAAAATATTTGTCTGACTTTAAAACATTTTCTTTCTATTCCAACAACACAGATTTATGTATTTGTTTCCCAACTTGACTCCCTTGTTGAAACTATTAATGTATTTTCCCAGAGAAAAATAAGCAGGTACTATAAATATGCTACATATACTATAATTCAAATAAATAAAAGATTAAATAAATTTTGTGGGGACTAATTTGAGAATCAAATGATCATGCATCACAGCAGAACCTGGAATATATTTTTTATTGTAAGTAAAACAAGTATCAAAGAAATGTTTTGTAGGGAAAATTGAGCATAGGACTGAACTTTACCATAGGACTTGCTTCCCACTTGGGAGACCTAGAGAATTGCAGAGAATGGCATGTGAGTTGTGTATGTGCAGGAGATCAGAAAACTGGCCTCCAAGAGAGAATGTCTATGTGAGGTGTGGCAATAGTCCTGATAATTATAGTAAAGATCCTCTAGATTCCAAAGATCTCTTGATACTGGAGGCAGAGGTTGTGCTCATGGTCCTCGGTTTTGCAAAGACAAAGGTGGAGACATTCTATCCGGCCTTCTCCGTGTCCTCTCTAATCAGTGCTAATTTTGGACAAGCAGCTTCTGTCTGCTTCTTCCTGTTTTATGATAATAAAGACAGACCCCAAGTTTTCTCAGGAGGGCTCCTCCTAGAGTTCCTCAGTCCTCCAACATGGACTTTATATCAAGACTCTTCATTTCTCTTATCCAAACCCCTTCATCTGGTGACCCCAAACTCCTTCAATGTTTCTTATTTCTTTGGCAATGGGGTAGATATTGCTTCTTGATTAAGTACAGAAAATGAAAACAAAAATCATTCTAGTGAGTTATCACTCAGATAGGTTCTCTGTCTGTATTCACATTGACTTGGCTTAACTGGAGCTTAATACACCTAGATGGAAATAGTTCCTACGAAACACAGCAGAAAAGTACCTGATGTTTCGGTGAGAAAGGCAATGAAAAGTGACCTGTCTCCAATGAAATTTTTTGTGTTCTAGTCTTCACTGAATGATATGGAAAGGAAGTAGTTTCTGTATAATTGAATTGATTTGAACTTGTACATGTACTGGACTCTCAGTATTATTTTGTTTGGATTTTGACTGCTAACTACATATATTTTCCATAAAATCCAGAGATCTTTCTGCTTCAGCCAAGTTCATATATTTTACTATTCACGTTTTCCTTAGCAATTGAGTTCTTATATAGTAGAACCTCCATAGTCATCATCTCCCTACATTGATCACCTGCCTAAGTTGACCTAATTTTCATAGGTTGGACATACAACACATGTAAATACTACAATGTAGTATTGTAGGCCTAGTTCTATATGTTGAGCCCCTCTGTATGTTGACCAGTTTGTTACAGTCCCTTGCTTGGTGAAGTTAAGACTTTCTACTATATTTTTAAAAAGCTTCAAAAATGAAAAACTATATATAAGTTAGCATTTATTTGTATCCAAAAAATTATTTTCGATGGGTAAAAACTCTGCTAGATTAAGAGGTACTAAGTTTACTCTGGATTATTGTATAAGTAAAATCAGCTTTAGAAATTACCTAACTTGAGAAATGCATTTGTTTTCCTGCATTTAAAATATCTGCATAGACTGATGGTACTATGAAGTTCAAGATAAGAGAGAAGAAAATGAAAAAGAAAATAAGTAGAAGTTCAAATGAATGAATGAAATATGTTTTTATCTTCTGGAAATTCTCTCAAATGCCAAATACATATTCAATAATTCCTAATAATAATTCTGAAATGTCTGATCTTATAGTATAAAGATGTGTAAACACACATCATTTTTAACTGATGCATTGAATAATTTCATTAAAAATAAATTCTGGGCCAGGCACAGTGGGTGACTCCTATAATTCTGGCACTGAGGGAGGCTAAGGTGGTTGGACTGCTTGAGCTCTGTAGATGGAGAGCAGCTTGAGCAAGGGTGAGATCCCGTCTCTACTGAAAATAGAAAAACTAACCAGGCACAGTGGCACATGCCTGTAGTCCCAGCTACTCAGGAGGGTGAGGTAAGAGGATTGCTCAAGCCCAAATGTTTGAGGTCACTGTGAGCTACGATGCCACAGCACTCTACCAGGGCAACAGAGTGGGACTCTGTCTCAAAATAATTAAATTCCATAATCTAAAAACTTTACACATCACTGTCCAAGTATAAGAACACAATTTTTATGACATAGTCATATTTATTAATTATCAGAAATGTGTATATTTTAAATTTTTTGTATGTATATTTATCATCTCTCTACACAAGATGGAGTAAGTCTTTTTTTTTTTTTTTTTTGATACAGAGCCTAAAGCTGTTGCCCTGGGTAGAGTGTCATGGCATTACAGCTCACAGCAACCTCCAATTCCTGGGCTCAAGCGAGTCTCCTGCCTCTGCCTCCCAAGTAGCTGGGACTACAGGTGCCCACCACAACACCCGGCTATTTTTGTTTGTGCTGCAGCCGTCATTGTTGTTTGGCGGGCCCAGGCTGGATTCGAACTCGCCAGCTCAGGTTTACATGGCTGGCGCCTTAGCCCGCTGAGCCACAGGCACTGAGCCAGTAAGTCTTAACAATACAGTGTGTTCATGTGTACGAGGGAGTGAGTTAAGACAATGTGCTGCTGTCTTCTGCTTTTGCTTCCAGTTTTCTCTCCCCCCAACCCCTGTCTTGTCCCTAAGAACCTCACTGTTATGGGCCTTATCGACGCATTCCCTTGCTGCTCCCCAAGCAGAGCTGAAGTTATTCCCTAGGCTGCATCATGACCAGGTTGTGATCAGGTGATTATGTCCCTCTAGAAAAGGCTGTAACTTCTCTAAGAAGACCCTGTCCCTACAGCTGTCCTGTTCAGGTTCCAGGTGTAGTACTATTTCCTTTCTGTTACTAACCTCAATGTACTGCTCTGTTGATGGTGTCTTAAACTTTGGCTCACTCTTGAAAATAAGCCCTGAACCAACTACCCTCGAATTATTCCCTTTGAATGCTCCATCTATTTTCTGCTTGAATCTGTTAAAGAGTAGGGATTAGATTACCTGGAATACTGTTTTAGGATAATCTTTTGCTTGCCGGGTTGCTCTAAATTCTTATTGGTCTCCATTCTTCTATCCTTAAAGTGTATGGTCAACACAGTCTCTAGAATAACCTTATTAAACTGTAAGAATGATCAGTTTATTTCTCTGCTCAAAGATCTCAAAGGATTTTAAATCTAGATGTCCAAGGCATCTCAGAGGCCTAATAATCTGCCCACACCCGGCTCCCTTACTGTTCTGCTCTCATCTCTTCTGTAAGTGCCACCCGCAGGTGTTCCATCCCTCTGAACCTCCTAATGTTTCTTGAACATACCAGGCATTTCTCCTTGTTGAGGATCCCAGCACTTGTCAGTCATTCCTGATGCCTGGAATGCTCTTGCTTGGCTTCCTTCTCAGTGGTTTTAGAGCTTTGCTCCAATTTTAGCTTCCAAATTAGTTCAATACTGAATTCTTCATTTAAATGAAAACTTATTATATGCTGGTCTCCTTTATGCAGTGTCTACTTATTTATTTTTTCTAAAGTACTCAATACAAACTAACATATTTATTTTGAGCCATCTCTCTTTTAAAATGTAAATGTCATTAGCAATTTATTTATGTTTGTTTACCCTTATACTCTATAATCTGTAGACATTGTCTGGCACTTAGGTACTTACTGTACACTGATTGAAAGAGTGAAGGAATGGATAGAGATCACTCAATAGAGTTCAGTTACATTTTATTTAGGTCACATTGACTCTGGTTACTGAGTAGTTCTGATTAAACTAACCAATCACTTAACAAATAGCATTGCCACTAATAGTTCTATGCTGAAAATTGTATTGCACTCTGATACTTGCCTCCTTTTAATATATACAAACAGGCAAATTTCAAGTTTTAATTTACTCTTAAATCAATGGTTACGAACAATGCAAGTAGGGCAGCGCCTGCGGCTCAAGGCATAGGGCACTGGCCCCATATACCGGAGGTGGTGGGTTCAAACCCGGCCCCAGCCAAAAACTTCAAATAAAAAAGAATAATGCAAGTATAGTGAATCAGTAAACTTAGGGTTTTGAACTAGCTCTGTTAATAACAATACCTAACCTAAGGCAAAGTTATTTTAATTTCTTTGTGCTCTAGTTCCCCTGGCTGTGAAATTAGGGATAGGATTAGAGGATTCTTAAGGTTTATCCTTCCATTAAAATCCTGAGGGTAGTTAACTATCTTTTGAGTATATTTATATATTTTTAATGTCATCTAAAATTACAGCATAATCAATGCTAAGTACCAAGAGTTAGTGACATCTGCAGGAAGCACACAGCCCTTATCATCATTTGTCTTTTCATCTTCTTTGCTAGCAATATATCACTAAGCCTCTCTGAAGGATAAAAACAGATAAAATTATCAGGAGATTAGTGATCACAGATAACATATTGATTGGAACTAAAGCACAGTTTTGAATACTATTTTCCATAAATACATTAAAAAGCAGATGAATTATGTCAGAATTTCAGATTATATTGCAATAAACATATTTCTATTTTATATTTTTAGAAATTTATTGAGTGCCATCTCACAAATTTTCAAATCTGAGAAAAGACTTTACATTGGTTTCCAATGAGTACTTTAAATTGAAGATGACTCTTTTATATTTGACATATTTTTCACCTATTGGACTCAAACTTGACTCCTGCAAAATTCATGTAAAATGTATAGGGGTCTCTAGAATGTTCTTCTCATCTATTTATGCTCTGAAAATATGAAGCTACCAGTTTCTAAATTTTTCTCTGCATCTGCATTGTGCCAACGTGGCAAAAATCAGATGCTATTTATCATTTTTGAATTTTCACCACAAGAAATGTCATTAATTTTAATGATAAACTCCTGTTATACCTTACATAGAGTTGACCTTTTGTGTTTGCAAACAAAATGCACCACATAACCATAAGGTGGTATTATTGTTATTTGGAAATGAAATTGAATTTCTTATCCTTTCTTAATAGTATGATAGACAAAAATGTTAGTGTCTTTTGTATTTTGTTCTTTCTGCAAATTAATATGTGCAATATTCATTTCAAGAATAAATATTGCCTATGTTTATAGTATATTCATTTTGTTTGAATTTACTGGAAAGTAAAAATGAACAAATACACACAGTTATTTCCATAGCTCTGTCTGGTGACTGGGAAATGTGGTTTTATTACATATATTATTATTTTATCTACCTCAATTGTTTTTATTAAAATCTGAACTAAAAATCATTAGTTATTACTATACTCAACCCCATAAATGTCTTTTATCTCCCTACAAAGTAAAGAATTCTCTTATGTTGAATCAATTGACATTGATAATGAAAACAAACAAATTCTCAACTGAGTAAAAAATGTAGTGTCTGCTTCTTAGACATTTGGCTGGTGTAAAATTCTTTTGTTTGGAAAACAAAAGAACTCATAATTTCTAGCCTTTTATACCTTGATGATATTTGTTTCCATCATGCCATTTTACTTTGTGTACAATACATAGGAGAATGCTTTCTACTGCCTTCAAACGTAGGTTTATAACAGGCATTGTTCAAAGAAAAGGCTCTCAACATGCATCACAATTTCTTCCTTGCTGCTGCTGTTTCGTATACACTTAGGTGATACATCCATCCTCATTAGGAGGCACTCTTCTTTATGGACAGACTATTCCCAACAATCAAGAGAGCCAGTTCTTCTTTTGGATTTAAAATATCCTCATATAATTCATTCCCATTCTTTTTGTTTTGTGGACCCCAATTAGTACAATTTTTTTTTGTTCAGCATATCTCCTATATTTATTTATACAAAAATTATATAGCAGATGGATTTTACTGGCAGAAAAATGGAAGAGATACAAAAGGCAAGATTAAGAGAGGGCCTTGCCAAGTACGGGATTTAAAAATAAGTAGAACCCCGAAAGAGCAGTTCTTAAAAAGTATGTTTAATCATTGCTGGAAGCATAAAGCGTAACTATCTTATATGACTAGTCACCTACCATTTAATATTTATAAGGCATATTTCTACTTCTCATAAAGCTTAAATATTTTATGGTTATTATTTCTATAATTTCACAAAAGCCCCCTCAGAGAAAGCAGATTGCAAGTCAAAAAAATTATCTGATGTGTCAAGGGGAACACATGCATAAGAGAGCTTGTGTCATAGAGTAAGCTAAAAGTGCCTGGCTAGGAAATGGGAGCTATAGATTGCATTGTAGCTTCTGATGCTTGCTCCATTTGTGACTGAGCAAATGCTATGTTTCCCGTGTTCTTCAGTTCTCATACCTGAGAATGAAAAAATGACTGTTTCACCTTTTACATTAGTCGGGAGTTTTTTGATAATATGTGGGAAAGTACTTTTAAAAGAGAAAAAGTTAAAAAAAAACATTATTTTGAAACCTCCTAAGCTCTATATTTCTTTCTTTGTACCACCACAGAGCCTATGAAATTGGCTTTATCTAACTTGCCCTGGTTCTCATCATTGAAGCCTTCTAAGTACAATTCTTTTGAATTTAATATTAAAAATTTAGTCTACCTAAGCGTCAATCATTTTATGGTATAAGAAGTTTCTAAACTTAATTCTATCCCCAAGACTTAGCCAGCATCACCTCTTTTTTTCAAAGGATTTTATAGTAAATAGGCTCTAATTCATCATATGAAACTGAGCTGAACATTGATGGTACTTTTTGACCTTTAACTCCTTGCAGGAATAATGTATTTCCTGCAATAAACCTTTAACATAAGATTGTGTTCTTTATCTTTCACCCTGCATGGATAAAAACAAACTCAGCAATCTCAATTCTGGACAGAAATCCAAAGGAAATGACATCAGTATTTCAAAGAGATGTCTGGACCCTCATGTTCCTTGCGGCATTATTCACAACAGCCAAGATACAGAATTAACATAAGTGTCTATTATTGGATGAGTGGATAAAAGAAATGTTGGTTTTATGTGTATGTGTGTATATACCCACACAGACATATATATATATATACATATATACATATAACATATATATATATATACATATAACATATATATGTATATGTCTATAAAATAGAATACTATTTAACCATAGAAAACAAAACAAATCTACCACTTGGAACAACATAGATGAACCTAGAAGACATTATGGTAAGTAAAATCAGTCATACTCAGAAAGAAAAATATTGTATGATCTCACTTGGAAGTGGAATCTCGAAAAATCAAACTCATAGAAGCAGAGAACAGTATGGTAGTTGCCATCAGTGGGGAGTGAGGGAAATGGGGAGATGTTGGGAAAAGAGTATACACTTCAGTTATAAAATGAATCAATCCAATGTGTATCATGATGACTACATTCAATAATACTATATTATTTACTTGAGATTTGATGACAGAACAGATTTTAAGTGTGCTCATTTTAAATATGCACATACACAAGTAATAACTGGATAGGGATGCATGTGTTAATTAATCTGACTGTGTTAATCAGTACACAGTATATATGTACATCAAATCATAACATTGTACTATTGTACAATCATAGTTTGTACTATTTATATTAATCAGTCAGATGCTTTAGTAAATACATGTACAGAAAGTCTGGAGTTTGAATTGCTTCAATCTTGTGCATGACATTAAACCCTAAGCTTCAAAATGGGGATAATAATAAAAGCTACCTGATGTAATTTTTGTTTGTTTGTTTCAGGTTAATGTGATGGTACAAACAACCAGGTCACAATATTTGAATTTTTTAGGTAGAGTCCATATTATAGTTGTTTCCCACACCCAAAGGTGTGTCATACACCCCTTCATTGTGCTCATTAAGCGGGAGTACATCAATTCTCCATTCCTCCCCTTAAGCCCCTTACTTGTTCTCCCCCTCCCAAACTTGAATTGAATTAAGTTTTACTCCTATGTGAATGTGAACTAGATCACCTACTGGCTTCATATTAGTATTGAGACATTAGATATTTGCTTTCCATTCTTATGCTACTTTCCTAAGAATAATGTGTTTTAACTCACCCAGGTTAATATAAATGATATAAATTCTCCCATCTTTTTGAATGGTCAAATAGTATTCCATGGTATACATACACCACAGTTTGTCAATCCATTCCTCAGTTTATGGGCATTTAGGTTGTTTCCACATCCTGGAGATTATAAAATGAACTGCAGTAAACAATCTAGTGCAAATGTCTTTAAGATAAAATGATTTATTTTTTCTTCTAGGTAGATGTCTATTAGTGGGATATGGGGGTCAAATGGAAGGTCTAATTTGAGCTCTATGAAGATTCTCCATACTTCCTTCCAAAGAGGATGTATTAGTTTGCAGTCCTGCCAACAGTGGAACAGTGTTCCCTTCTCTCCACATGCATACCAGCATCTGCAACTTTGGAATGTTGTGATGTGTATTAATCTTACTGGTTTTGAGTGATATCTCAAGGTGGTTCTGATTTGCATTTCTCTGATGATTAGGGATGATGAGCATTTTCTCATATGGTTTGTTAACCATTCGTCTGTCTTCCTCAGAGAAAGTTCTGTTTACTTCTCTTGCCCTGTGATAGATGGGATCGTTTGCTTTTTATTTTCAGTTGATTAATTTGAATTTTCTATAGATTCTAGTTATCATGCCTTTGTCAGATTCATAACATGCAAATATTTTTTCCAATATTTAAGTTAGTTTATTTGCTTTAATTGTTATGTTCTTAGCTATGCAGAATCCTTTCAGTTCAATTAAGTCTCAATTTCCTTTGTTTATTTTTGTTGTTACTGCAATTGCCAGTGAAATCTTCTTCATAAAATCTTTCCCCAGGCTTACATCTTTGAGTTTTCCCCTCACTTTCTTCTAGGATTCTTATCATTTCAAGCCATAGATTTAAATCTTTTATCCATCTTGAGTCATTTTTTGTTAAGTGGAAAAGGTGCAGGTCCAATTCAGTCTTTTACATGTGGTTGTCCAGTTCTCCCAGCACCATTTATTGAATAGGGATTCTTTTCCCCCTGCATGTTTTTGTCTGGTTTATCAAAGATCAGGTAGGAATTGTTTTCATTTCTTCATTTTCTATTCTGCTCCATATGCTATGTGTCTGTTTTAGTGCCAATACCATTCTATTTTGATCACTGTAGACTTATAACATAGCCGAAAGTCTGGTAGGGTGATGCCTCTGGCTTTGTTTCTATTACTAAAAATTGCCTTGGTTATACATATTTTTTTTCTGGTTTCACATGAAATGAAGAAATATTTTTTCCAGTTCTTCAATGTATAATGTTGGTATTTTAATGGGAATTGCATTGAATCTGTAAATTGCTTTGGGTAATACAATGTTCATTCTTCCCACCCAAGAGCTTGGTATATTTTTCCATTTGTTAGTGTCTTCTGCTATTTTCTTAGGCTTTCATAATTCTCTTTGTAGAGGTTCTTCAAGTCTTTTGTTATGTATATTCCCAAAAACTTTTATAATCTTTAAGGCTACTATGAAGGGAATTGTATTTTTGATTAGCTTCTCAACTTGGCTGTTATTGGTATATAAAAGGATACTGATTTGTGGACATTGATTTTATACTCTGTTTGAGGTATTTAATAGTTTCCTCCTTTATCTGTTCCTTGATCCAATTGTCATTCAGCATAAGGTTGTTTAGTTTTTATGCCTTTGTGTGAGGATGAAAATTTTTGTGGAGTTGAGTTTTGCCTTAATTGCCCTGTGGTGTAAGAAGATACAAGGTATAATTTCAATTCTTTTAATTTTGTTTGAGGTTTGATTTGTGTCCTAGAAGATGATCTATTTTGGAGTATGTTCCATGGGCTGACAACAAGAACCTTAGCTTTGGAATGGTATATTCTGTTTTTGTCTATTAATCCTATTTGTTCTGCTGTTACATTTAGGTTCCTTGTATTTTTATTTAGTTTTTGTTTAGAGGATCTGTCCAGTTCTGTCAGAGTGATGTTAAAATCTTCAGCTAATTTTACATTATGGTATATCATGCTTCTCAGACTACTCAAGGTCTGTTTCATAGATCTGGGAGAATTTAAGTTGAGTACATAAATATTTACAATTGAAATGTCCTCTTGTTGTATTGTTTCTTTGACCAGAATGAAGCGACCATTTTTGTCCTTCTTAATTTTAGTTGGTTTAAATACACTAGTATATGAAATAAGATTTTGACCTTTCCTTTATTCTAATTTCCATTTTCCTGAAATATTATTTTCCAACCCTTTACCCTGAGTCTTGTTTTGTCCTTCAAGGTTAAATATGTTTCCTGGAGGTAGCATATGGATGTCTTTTGCTTTTTTTATACAATCAGCCAGCCTATGCCTCTTCGGTGAGGAACTCAAGCCATTAACATTCATTGAAAGAATCGATAGGTTGGTGGAGTTCTATTCACCTTATTTTGTGAAAGTCCATTGCTTAGTTTCATACTTTGCATCACTGTGGAAGATAGGTTTTGTCCTTTAGTTTCTGGAGGTTTACTTTGGTGGTGGTCCAGTGTGGTGGTCATTGTGGACAATATGTCTAAGTATTTTTTATAGAGATGGTCTTGCTGTGGTGAATTTTCTTAATGTTTGAATATCAGTAAAAGATTTAATTTCTTCATCAATTTTGAAACTTACTTTAGCAGAATATAGAATTCTGGGCTTAAAATTATTATTTTTTAAAAAGTTAAAGGTAGATGACAATTCTCTTTTGGCTCGTAAAGTTTCAACTGAGAAGTCATCTGTCACCCTGATTGATCTGCTCCTGTCAGTCAATTGGAGCTTATTACTGGTTGTTGCAGAATTTTCTCTTTTATGTTAACTTTGGACAGGATAATTACAATATGTCTTGGAGATGCTCTATTTGTGTTGAATGAACCTGAGTTCAAAACTTTTCTGAAAGGAGTGTTTTGGAATCTTTAGTGAAACTGGTGATATTTTCATTTATGCTATCCTCCAGAAGGGTTTCCATTCCTTTGGGATGTTCTTCTTCCCCTTCAGGAATACTTATGTTTGAAAACTTCATGAAGTCCCAAAATTCTCTGAGCAAATGTTTTGCTTTCTCTCTCTTCTTTTTACCTCTTTAACTACCTATGTTAGCTCAAGAGCTTTCTCCTCCAACTCAGAGAGTCTTTCTTCTCCATGGTCTAATCTGTTATTGATACTTTCTACTGCACCTTTAAGTTACCTTAAGGAGTCATTAACTCCTTCAATTCTTTAAGTTCTAGCTTTTTAAAAATATATTTTTTATTTCTTTCATCCATTTTTTGGTTCTATTTTTCCACTTTCTTGTCAATTCCCTTTCTTGCTTTGCCATCCATATTTTAAATTTATTTTCTGTTATTTCCATCAATTCTTTATAGGTTGTATCCTCTGCAGTAGCTACTTCATGATCCCTTAAGGGAGGGCTTGCTATTTTTTTGGGTTTTAATGTTGCCAGAAATTTTCTTTGGTTCTTCCTAATGTGTGTTTTCTTCTTGTTAACTTCTTCTCCCTCCTTTTTCCTTCTCACTGCCTCCTTTGCTTTGAATTACTTTGTCTCAGAGCTTAGGTGTTGAAGTGGCCTTTTGGAAGAAGGTCAAAAGGAGGGAAAGGGTAAAGTGAGGGGGAAAGAAAAAAGAAAATGATAAGTAGAAAAAAAGAAGGTGGGGTGAATGAGAACAATTGAAGAGTAGGAGAGAAGAAGGACAGAAAGAGGGGAATAGAACAGTAGGTGAAATGGTGGTGATTGGCAAGATGTTACATTCATGCCTGAAAATTTAGCCCTTTGGGGACCAAGTGGATGGGTTCCCTCAAAGTCAGGAACTTTTTAACAGCCTGGGTAAAAGCAAAGCTATACTTCTGCCAAATATGAAGAAAAATGTTTTCCAAAGGCCCTAGCTAGAGGGACACCCTAGACTTTGAGCTCCTGACCTCCTTGAGCTAGCCCAATGCAATGACCATGTGGCATTCAGAGAATAGAAAAAAAATACAAGTACAAATTAAAAATAAAAATATATGAAGAAAATTAAAAATGCAATTTTATGAGAAAAAAAGTAGTATCTTAGCTGCTCTATGAGAATTTATATGGGAGAGACAAAAAAAGTAGAAAAATCTCTACCAAAAGAGGGAAAAACATCCAGAAGTAACAAAGGAAAAAAGAATAAAAAGGGCTAAAAAACCATAACAAAAATGAAGGAGCCTTTGCTTTTGAAGAAAGTACAAAAGAACAAATGAAAATATAACCAAACGAAATAACCTCAAAATACAGAAACCACAACAACAAAAACCAGAAAAAAGAAATAGAAACATTAAGAACAATATTGGGAAAAGGAGCAAAAATGAAGGAAATGTATATAGATCTGCATGTATAACTATATATTGCAATATATTTCCTGGACACCAGATGGTACTGTGGTGTTAGGAGATGGAGAACCTATGCTGCTTTTGCTACATATACAATAAGGCAGCTGGAAGCCAGTTTCTAGTTGTACCGGAGATTCAGTCCTGTCTTTCTGACTTATTTGTTCTCAATCAGGGTCTGATTGCCTCGTCAGCATTCAGTCCCTGGGGTATTGGGGTCCTAAAGCTCTCACCAGCTTCCTTAAAAGCAGTCAAACAGTGCTCCCTGTCACCAAATTGGCCTTCCCAGGAGTGGAGGATCTGCTCAGCTTACACAAAGGGTTGTTGCTTGAGCTCAGCAAGCACTCCAGAGGCAGAGTGTACTATGATCCTGAGGACTGTTCCTCTGGCATGGTCCTCCCACAATGGCAGTGCCCTGCCAGTAGCCATGTTGACTGTAGAATCACCCTACCCAGCACTCAATCCCAAACTCTGGATGCTGTTCGAGTCTACTCATGTAAGCCCTCCAAGGAAGCTCCAGAGAACAGTTTAATCCAAAATAAGTAAACTGTAGGACAGCCTTTTCCTGTCCCCGGACCTCTGTGTAAAGGCTAGCTGCTGGCCCCTCCCTGTATGCAAACACCATCTTTTATGCTAGTTTCTCTTAACTCTAGACTTCCTTGCAGGTTCTTGGAATCCCTCACTGCTTCACATGCCCTTGGAGTGATGTCTCTGGGAAAATTCCCCCAGTTAGAGGTGGCTGGAGTTCTTGTTTCCCTGTCTTCCTGTGAGTGGCTCATAAGGAGCTGTTTCTAATCTGCCATTTTGCTCTGAGTTCCTAATGTGATTAGCAAGGGAAGTAAATGAGCTAATGTATGGAAAACCCTTTCTCCATATTTGGCATCTTATCAGTTGGAGCTATCATCATCAACGGATTATATATTCTATTTTCTTTTACTGACATTTCTGACTTTGCAAAATTGTGCTAGATTTTCCTGTACTTTTCTTTTCCCTCCACAAAAAAATGAAGTTGCTCTCTCTTTCATGAGAGTGTAAACAAATGGAAAACTCTTCCTCTGGGGCCTCATTTCCAGCATTCCCTTCCTTTGTCTATTGATTTTTTTTGGTCACATTTTGTGCCAACTGTCTCATGCCATAAAAAAAAAGTCCTTAAATGATAGTGTCACCAATAAATAATGAGATTACTACACAGGCCTACTAGTCAGTTTCAAAATACTCACACTCAATTGAGCCATATTTTAACACAGACATATCTAAAATAACTTTTAAAACTTGCAATCCATTCTGTTTAAGCTTAATGCTCTTTCCCAGGCAAAATTACTTTTTAAGTTTTTACTCAAATCTTCCACAAATAATCTAATTATATGTGATAACCCCTATTTTGTTCTAAATTTTAGGTTATATTGTATCTTATTTATGGGACTATGACTTATTATCATTTGGGGCTTTAATTTTCTCATGTATATAAAAAAAGATATAAAAACAATACTTAGAATTTTTATTTGGATTAAATAAGTAAACAAAAATAGTACACATATAGATTTCTTGAAGGAAGGAGCTATATAGCATTTAAATTTTATTTGTATATTCTCCATAATGTTTAATACTAAAGCAGTTTTTGCTCATGTATATAATATTTATGGTTTGGCACACTGAGTACCAGATACCTATCACAAATCATACATATACATACAACAGTATCTATGCATACTTTTAGTATTCTCAAAAAGAACTTGGAGGGGTAGAAATTATTATCCTTACTTTAGAGATGAAAAATCTGTTACTGTGTCTTCCAGAAGTTATAATTTCTTTGGAATCACTCAGCTAAATAGCGCAGGACAGGATTCCAAACATAGGTTTCTCTCTTATAAGCAGATGTTGCTTATCCCATTTCATCTAATTACCAGATACTACTTTAGTCAATGATGATGGGTTTGAGATTTAGAGTAGCCTTGTACATCTAGTCTCTTCTTCCAACTCCAAGCCTGAGAAGAATCCTTCCCTGACTACTCAATTGGATTAAACAAGACATCATTTTCCCACTTTGGAAAATTGAACAAAAAATGGCAACGTCCCTTCTCTTATCTGAGAACATGAGTCACATTCCACACATTAGACCTAGTGATCAAAATTCTTTGAAACACCCCTCACTCCTCCCAGAATTACCAGCTTTCAGTAAGTAAACTTTCCCCTTCATGAATAAAGTAAAAAAAAAAAAATACTCTTTGAGAACACAGGAGTCCCTTCATTTTAGTTATAGATATATTTTAACAAAATTGGTAAAAATCTGTTGTAATGTTGTATTGCAGCCTAACACTGGACCAGTTTTGGAAATAGTGTTAAATGACCACTAATGAAATGAAAATATGATGAGCCAGTTATTCACTGGTCAGTGACATTCTCAGTATTTTAGAAGTGAGTGTGTTTCTCTAGATTGTTCATAAATTATTACATCATTATATTAAATAGAGTCACAGTTACATATTTCTGAGATATACTTTAAAAAGTGCATTTTAGGTAGAAAGTTCTTGCATTTCAGGTTGTGCATTTCTTTAAACTGAATAATTATTCACCTTAATCCTATAAATTCAATGTTCTGTAAAATGGATTTACTTTAGATGAAGAGCACTTTCCATAAACATCCATGTGCATCATTTTAGTTCTCTGCTGATCTGGCTTTATTGCTCTAAGCAAATATTCCTTGATTCCATTTGTAAAATATTTCTGAAGAAACAAAGATGGCTTTGAACATATTTTCATTTCCCCCCTTTTACTGAGATTATGATTCCTTTGAACAGTCCTCAGATGAATTTCACCTTTCCTTTTTGTCTATTTCAAAGAAAAGGAGCCTTTGAAGAGAGAGAGTGTGTATTTTAACATATCTAAAGTTTCTTTACACACAAATAAAATTTCCATTTCATACTTGCATTTTCTCTGAGAATAGACTGTGCTCAGTGGAAAGAGAGGAAAACGAACCTGTTTGTAACTGTCCCTATTCTCCATGGTGACTCACGTCTGTGTCACTTATCATTTTTGCTTCTTTGCACACAACGTGGAAACAACAGAGCCCCCAGCTCAAGCACAATTTGCCATGAGTATGGGGATTCTGAGTGTGCAAATAGTTGGTGTCATTTGCCTTTCATTTTCATGAGTCATGAGTTCATAAAGGAAGTACTTCGGGAGAAAATCATGAGGGAAGGTAAACTCTATTTCAGCACTTTTCTGCCCTTCCAAATAAACTTAACCAGAGACACAGGGAGAATGCTTCCACTCGGCCATGGTTATGGTTACCAATGTGATAGGCTTCTTCACTCGGAATTTTAACAAAAGAAACTGACAATGTAAGATTTATTTCTATAGGATGCAATATTCATGCTTTGACCACCACATGCTTTCTGAGAATAGCTTTCTAGTTTTCCTTTCATTATAAAAAGGTATTATTCGAGTTATGTATAAGAGTGTGAATTCTTATTCAGAGGCAATTCTATTTAGAGTGTGTCTGTGCCAGCAGAAAATGTAAACCACAGTTTCATTTGAGAAATTAAAATATGATAGTCTATTATTTTCATTTTAAAAAGTGAAAACTTGCATGAAAACAGACATTATAAAGGGAAACTTGAGATTAAGTTACAGGACACTCTTTAATTTTAAATTTCAGTTGAATAATGACAGTACTTCACACAAATATACCACAATGTAAAGTGTGAACTTTGAATTATTTTTTCAACATATTAAATAATTTGAAATTTGCATAAAATTAAAGTAACAAAAAAAGGATGGTAAAGAAATAGATGCTGCAGATCTGTGATATTGGCTATCAATAAGAGACGAAAAAGACTAGGTAACATTTTAAAATCATGCCTGGGAAAATGGCAAGATCCAACTTTCCTCCATTTTCCTTACTTTCTGGTATTAAGCAAATGAAATAAAACTAACCATATATGTTCTTGTCAAAGAACACAAACTTTCTGGGTTTCTATTTTTACTAAAAAGAATTAATCCTCAAACTTTCTTTAACTATTTAAAGTTCTAGATAATGTGTCCTAGTGTATCTTTTCAGTAACTTTGAGTCACTCATTAGAAAAAACGTCTATCAAATGCAACCTCCATAGTTGCCCACTTCCCTATTTTGACCACCTCCTAAAGTTGAACTAATTTTCATAGACCAGACCTGCACCACATGCATGTGTTGGTACAGAAGGCCTAATTCCTTATGTTGATTACCTCTGTATGCTGACCAGTCTGTTACAGTCCCTTGGGTGGTCAACTTACTGTATTTGTTACTTTACAATATTTTCCCTTCATTTCAGCTTTCAGCTTTGTTTCAGAAATGCCCTGCATTAAGTTCTTATTACACAACGTCCTACATTAAGTACTTATTACATAACATCCTCAAGCAAAGCCCATGGTTTTCTTGAAGGTTGCATTCAAATTCAGCCTCAATTATAAAGACTTCCTGATTGATTTACCTAGTTCATTCTTCTGAGCACTTGTTTTGTCTATTTCTGGTACTTGTCTGGTATTACCTGATATATTTTAGTTTATATACTTACTCAACTACACTGTCAATTCCAGGGAAAAGGGCATCAAGATTTTCTTTTTAATTTTAATTTCTTATTTTTATAAAATCATAGCTGTGTACATTAATGCAATCATGGGGTACAATATGCTGGTTTCATGTACAATTTGAAATATTTTCATCAAACTGGTTAAGGTAGCCATAATGGCATTTTCTTAGTTATTGTGTTAAGACATTTATATTCTGCATTTAGTAAGTTTCACCTGTACCCTTCTAAGATGCACTGTAGGTGTGGTCCCACCCAATACCTTTCATCTACTCATCCTCCCTTCTCCCTGCCCCTCCCTTACCCCTTTCCACATATTCTTGTGCTGTAATTGGGTTATAGCCTTCATATGAAAGCTATGGATTAGTTTCAAAGTAGGTCTGAGTACATTGGATACTTTTTCTTCCATTCTTGAGATACTTTGCTAAGAAGAATGTGTTCCAGTTCCATCCATGTAAACATGAAAGAGGTAAAGTCTCCATCTTACTTTAAATCTGCATAATATTCCATGGTGTACATATACCACAATTTGTTAATCCATTCATAGGTCGATGGGCACTTGGGTTTCTTCCATGACTTAGCAATTATGAATTGGGCTGCAATAAGCATTCTGGTACAGATATTTTTGTTGTAATGTGATTTTTGGTCTTCTGGGTATTTACCAAGCAAAGGAATTATAGAATCAAATGGTAAGTCTATTTTTAGATTTCTGAGTATTCTCCAAACGTCTTTCCAAAAGGAACGTATTAGTTTGCATTCCCACCAGCACTCAGCCCTACTGTGAAGCTAATTTATATCTGTCATATGAAGGGAAAGTTAAACTACTTTGATGGAAGCTGGAGTATCACTGCCTGGTCCTTTCAACAGCTCATTCACAACTTCTGATTGAGGCTTAGGGTTTTGAGATC